>VSDK01011217.1:39631-57093 GCA_009767595.1 Symbiodinium kawagutii | reverse complement strand
CAGCAGGACCTATAGAACTACATTCTAGCTAACTACTTGTGCTATCTTTCTCTTCAAAAAGACACTATCTTTACTTAATCTTCAGTTTTCAGTGACTACCGTTTTGAAGATTCGAGAAAATCCAGTGTTTCTTTGAGAACGTGGTCACAGCCATGTCTCAGGATCCGGCCGTGCAGGCGACATGGGCAGAGCTTCGGCTCCCAAAGTCCAAGATGGATGAGGCGAGTCTGCGTGCACAAAAAGCTCGAAAGTTTTGAAGATTTTAAGTTTGTCGGTGTGGCACTTGAGGTCCTTGCGGCGAGACCTGACCTCTTTGCTCGTGAGTTGCGGTCATCCAAACCTGTTATCAGGCTTCAGGTGCGAAGCGTCGCTAGATCAAAGGAATACAATACATACATGTATACACGCACACACACACTTAAATTATATAAATATAAATACATACGCATGTATTTGTATTTGTGTGTATTGAGCAACAGTTTGTTTGAACCGTTTAGTAGAGAGGGAATGTTTTGCTTCATCAGCTCCATCTTGGAGGCACTTGGTCTTACATGCTTGCCGTACTCTTCTCAAAGACAAGTTTGAGCTCACGTTGGACTTGGTCAAATCACAAGTTAGCGACAAGATTTAGCGACAAGATTCTACAAGTTTTACAAAATTCTCAAATCCTTTGTTTAAATTGTAAAGTGCTCCTTATGTCAAGCTGATCTGCAGCCTGATCTGCAGCGATCTGTGAGTCCCTTGCGACTCTGAGGCCAACACCGATCCCGCCCTTTGGCACAACAGCTCCTTCACCATTGGTGCCACAGAAGGTCCTCCTTTGCAGTGCCTACCGTGCTTTGTAAACGGTCCTTTGTCAATATGGACGATGATGGACGATGATGGGCGATGTACAGAGAATTTCACCCATGTCAATACAGGTTTGAACACAATTTGATGCTGTGCAAAGTGTTGCTTGTTCTCATGTCGTTGAGTCATCCCCGCCTTTAAATCGGCAGCTGCACTGCTTCAAATTCTCTTATCTGTTCCGTACCTGACAGCAACCAGCAACATGGCTTTGAGTATCATATAACAGTGTCCCACAAGAGCGCCATAGGTGTCATGCAAGAGTGTGGAAGTGTTTGGGCGTTCGGGTTCCTGTGCTGCATTTTCCTTCATCACCCTGAATGGTTATTGGGCAAGCCCACAAGACCAGCAAACCATTTTGCAGCATTCTTTTTTACGTGTTGCAATATATGTTATCATTTTTTCAAAACAGGATCCACCCAATGGTTGTTGTCACAGAACCCGCTAGTCTTCCACGTTTAGCAGAGTTCCCCCTTTACGATGGTTTTTCAGAGTGCGTTTTGTCTCCCTTAGTTTTCTGTGAGATTTTGCTCGTCAGTGTGGTAATTCGTCACTCCCTTACAGTATTTTTTCACCTATTTGACCAGGAAAAATCAAGATTCACGGAAAAGTTAAAAATCAAAACAGTCATGATGAACAGTGCTGAGATTAACAGCATTCTGAACTGACACAACTAAAAAAAGAACACACACACACACACAGTGCAACTTAGACATATTCAATCAATTTCTTTTCAGTTTTACTAGTGGATAGTTTGATTGACGTTTTCTGAGTTTCATAGCCAAATTCTTTTGTATTTGTTTGCTGCGGCTGCGAACTCCGCTGAGGCTCGACAACCTATACACGTTTACATAATCGTCCTTAATTGATTGGTTGATCTGGCAGTTGTTCTTCTGTTAATCAAATGTTTTGTGATCATTGGTGTTGGATGCTGTATCCCCTTTTTGATTGCCTGTCTTGAGTTTACCTTCTTGGTTACTTTCGTGGACAGTGCACCCTTTTACCCGCAATTGGTCCTTTTTGGACAAAACTCTTGAAATGCAAAGGATACAGGGAATTGGAATCGATGTTGACATGGGTGTTTTGGACTTCAATCATGTTTCGGTTTCAAACTTTTTGACAGCACAGCATATCTTTGAAGTTTGAAGTCTGGAGTTCGTTCCACCGATTGAACTCCTCCGCAGGGCCCTTCTGTGAAGTGGGGAGGCATGGGAGGCATGTGCTCATAGCTTCTTGTGATTTACTTCAAGTTTTCTTCAATGTTGACGATACATGACGATATCTGAAGCAAAAGTGGAAAGGCGGCTGGGGGCAGCGAGCTGGGTACAAGTCGGTCCATTTCTCAGAGTTCAAGAGAAATCAACACCAACTTTGGAATGGCTAAGTTTACCAAGTTTTCCATGCATTTCAGGGGCCAGAATTGCCACGGCAACCTCTTTTTGGAGGGGAAGCCCTACAAGGAGATGTTTTGGAATGGAAGGCAGGGTCTAAGTATCAGATGCTTTGAAGGAGATGAAATTTGGGGGCAAAGACATTTGGACTTTGACATTGGAGATTTCCATCTCAGGGAAAATTTGGGTGGATAAGACCCTTGCAGCCAATCGACCATCCTTTGGCAGCCGTTTCCTGAGAGTAGATTGCGCCGCAAAGCAGACTCAGATGACTCAGATGACTCAGATGACTCATCACACTTTGCAGCTAAGTCTCGGCACAACTCCAAGATCTATGTGCACATCAAGGCCGCTGGCGAAACGTAACAACTTTTGAAATGCTTAAGCGTCATTGAAATGTCATGAGATGTTTTCTATGTTTTCCCGTGTGCTGATGGCTTGCAGATGTTTTGGTTTTAGGACTTGGCTGATGGCTTGCAGACATTGACGGCCGGGCAGCGAGTGGCCTTTCAGGCAGCAGCTTCTTTATTCCTTCCCCCGGCGGAGGGTGAAACTTTTAACCGGGATAGTCATCACCCTCCGTTTCTTAATCTAACTTCTTTGCGTGTTGCAAAAGATGTTGCCCTGACAGGCTTCACTTTATTGAATAAATTCCGGGTGCCCGTGTGTGCCTGGATGCCCGCTTTCCAATGTGCGCGGACGCCCGCGTGCCCGTGTGTGCCTGGATGCCCGTGTGTGCCTCTGTGCCTTTGTGCCCGGGTGCCGTGGGCTCTGAGAGGACCCTCTTCGTTGAGCTTGCTGCCAGGAGACGCGCCACAAAGGAAGCGTGTGGAGTTCAAGTTGTGTTCACAGATGAACTTTAAGATTTAAGACGTTGGATGTCCGCTGAATTTTAACCATTTTTCCGCTGATAAAGCCCGAACCAACCCCATCTTTTGTATTAGCTGTTTTGAATCTCAATGTTTCCCACGCTCGGATTCCAAATTTGAATGGTCAGCCACAAAAACTGCGCGAAGTGCTTTGGACATCTTTGGACATCTTTGGACATTTTGGTCTTTGGATTTTTTCATTCAAAAGGTCGCTTCGTGAAGACCGCATGTTGAGAAATGGAAAGGAAGCCATGTGTGTTGGGACTGCGATGGTGAGCTGGGTCGCCTCAAGGTGGGCCATTACAGAAATCTTGGCGTCTGGGCACACGCCTCGTGGAGGATGCGAAGCCCTTGGTTTGTTGGTGCTTGAGAGGGCCCAAGCACAAAAAACGCAAAGTGGCCCTAACTTCGAGTGGCACTCCGCATGCACCTGGTCCTAGATGGCCTATCAGTACTGCAAAATTGTACGATAATTTGTCAACGTGTCCATATTTGGAAGAAATCATGTTTTAAATACAGACTTGGCAGAACCAAGAAATGGCCAACACAAGCTCAGCTTCCAGTAGCAGTTTAACGCACGCCCATCATGAAACAAAAATGGTACAAAAAGGCGCAATGCATGCCCAACACACACTTATCAGGAAGGGACAATGGCGCAAAATGGCCCGATCTCAGCCTAAAATAGTCTATCATTTGTCAATGTGAAGCCGATGTTGGGCATACACGTGCAATTTTGTGCCACGTTTGCTTGATGCTGGGTGTGCGTTAAGGTGGTGTTATTGGAAGGCCCAGATACAGAGTTAGCGGCGGTTCTGTCGATGTTTTTATGTTTTCGGTACCTTTTAGAACCTGGATGTAGACCTTGCACTGGGCTATGAGCCGACAGCCAAGTTCACGTTTTGAGCTGTTGTTCTTATGCTATATTGGGCCGACCACCCGCTATCTAGATGGGACCTTATTCAACAAAAGGAAATTTGTATTTTTCATGTGTTTCCTGCGTTTCTGGCATTCGCAAGCTTGAAATCCAGTTGGGACCATACAGAATTTGCGTTGGCTTTGTTGAGCCCACATTCTGCCTATTTTGGGTAGACTTGACAGTGTGTTGAGCATATGTTGACCCTGTATTGGCAGTATCTTGGACTACGTTGCGCCAAGATGGGACCTATCTTGAGCAACTTATCTGTTTTTGGCAGATCTAAATTTTCGTTGATAGAAATAGAAAAGGACAGAATCTCGCAAAACCAACTACAGCATGTGCATTTCACCTTTACAGACCCTATTGGGCGCATGTAAAATTGCAGTGCCTAGCTTGAGACCCACTGAGCCCTGTTTCGGGTGCACTGGACCCTATTTGAGCTTATGTTGCCGTCCATTGACCCTACGTCCAGCCATGTTGTTGTGCCATGCGAGATGGTTGGGTCTTCACCCTTTGTTGGCCCTCTATTGCTGTAGGGCTATCTTGGGCCAAGATAGGGCCTAACTTTAGCAACTTGCAAGATTTGAGGCTCCAAAACGTGGAACAACTTGGTTTTAGAGATGAAGGTGGCCCTGGCTGAAGCTATAAAGCTTGCCTGCCAGAGCTACCACATGCGATGGCACTGTAAAACGCTTTTGCACCTTGGCTATCCTTCGGTGCAGATTGTGTTTTTCTGTCCTTGGCAGGCGTACACAGACGAGAGCGGCATTGGCGCTGAGGCCTTTTGGATTCTGTGCTCTTGGAGTTGCCAGAAGATGTCAGGCATGTCTTTCGCATGTCTCTCGCATGTCTTTCGCCTGTCTTGCACAATGTCTTTCTGATTTCATGAGATTTCATCAGATTTCTAGAGCTGTCAGATGCTGTCAGATGCTGTCAGATTTCAGGCAGTCTACTTACGCGAAAGACCATCTGAGCTCGGCGCAGGGGATGTAGCGTGACAACGCATCGTTGAACGTGGCGTGGCTTTGGATTGCAAAATGGACTATGAATCGGTGGCTCCGTATTTTTTTGCGAATGGATTTGTCTTCATGTTTTTTCTTTAGCCAAAACTGCTGAAATCCGTTACAGAATAGACTTTATATATTTATATATATACATATATATATATATATACACATATATCCTCATATTCTATTTTCTTTCTTCCTTGCATCATCGTTTGCCTTTGAAGCAAACTCATTTTCCTGCAGGATCGTCATCCAAGACCGGGGCCAAACCTTCGAGCAGTTCGATGTGCTCCTGCTGTTGGTTGCAGCCGCTGTTTGAGTCTTGAGTCTACCTTAATACACAAATAGTCAAACGATGCCTTATCAAATTTTCGTTCGAACCTTAAAAAATGATACATGTAGATACCTTACTACGTTTAAGAATTGTAAAAGCATGTGCTTGTCAACAGGCCAAACAAACCAGTTGGCCACTCTGAGGACGGATGCGGAAACATATTATTTCAAACTTTGCACTTGCTTCAAATGTTGTGATTTGGTCGACAGTGTTTGGTTTGATGGCGAGGAGCGAGAAGAGCATCCGACAGTGTTGGTTGAGTAACTTGGTGCAGCGCAGAATCCTGCCAGATAAAAGTTTGAACCACCAAATGTGCCCCATGGCCTTGAACCACACCGCGACTCAAAAAAGTGCAACACACGAGATGTATACAAGTAGTGCAATTGCTATGTCAGTTTCATTTTTTGATTTCATGTGATGATTCATGTGGTTTGATTCTTGTTGACTTTGTGTGTGAACGTGGGGTAGTGAGGGTAACTTCACATGGAGGGATTCATTAGTGCTCTCGATGTGCTACATTGTATTCTCTGGTGCGCTGGGAACGTGCACACGTATTGCTGCTTGGGCACTCCTGGGGTCCTTACGCTGCCCCTAATCCTGGATGCTGCCAGGCCAGAGAACCCAATATTGTGTATGTAACAGTATGTAATTATATATTGTACATATATATATATATATATGTATTTATATAGCTTCGTCCGAGGCCTTGGAACTGCGGAAACCGCAATTCCTATGGCGAGAACTATCTATTCCATGACGAAATTTTGTCGCGGATTCATTCCACGTCATCATCATCATCATAAGCTGACCCCGCTGTGCAATGACAGCTGTGCCCCCTAGCATTGTCGTGTTTATGATTTTTCGCGGCAGGGTAAGTTTGGGACTGGTCCTCATGACTGTTCGAGCAGTGTCGGAAGTCTTCAACTGTTTGGCTTCATCTACCTGTATTAGTCTTTTGGCACTTGCAGGTGTCGTGTTTGGTACCTAGTCATTTTCCTATCAGACTGTTTTGCCTCAGATATCAGCCACAGTAAAACTAACTGTGTTGTTTCTCATTTTGGACTTGTCAAGATGATTGCAGTGATCGATGGTCAGACGGATATAGCAATGATTATATTTTGATAATGCGTATGTATGTATATATTATATATATATACTTATGTATATACAATATTTCACCCAAAACAAAATGGGATTCAGAAACATGTGTATATATATATATATAGATTTATTTATATAAGTGTTATATATGTACACATCTATATGTATGTATATATTTGTATATATATAAGTGTTGAAATCAAACATCGATGTGACCATCATGTGACCAGCAGGGTATCTCATGTCCGATCGGTGACTCTGGGCTGACGCGTCTGGACCAAGAGAGGAGGGCGGGAAGTGGCATTCTTGAGTGACAAAGACAGGGTCTTTAGGCTTGCGGCTACGGTGTGTGGACAGGGTTCCAAGGGTGACCAAGAACAGGAGTTCAGTGTTTGGGCAACACATCCCCAGTCGTTTCACATTGGTAGCGGAGCCCCAGCTGCTGCGGGGCTCCAATAGTGGGACTGAGTAACCCTCAGGTTAGGACCACTAAGCTGAATTCAATTTGCATTGTTGGTAAAGTAGTGACGGGGGCATACAACCAACAGCCTTTGTGTGTGAGCCATGCCTGCAGAGACCGCGGAAGCAGGTGGTTCTGGCCATGTTCCTATGAGTCAGCTACCATGGCAACAGATTCCGACCTTCGATCCCCAGACCTCGGACATTCAGGTGTACTCCAAGAAGTTGCAGTTCCTTCGGGAAATTTGGACTCATGGAGCATATTGCTCTTTTAGCGCCCAGAGCCGCATTACAAGTTCCAGGGGTGGCGTTCCAGAAGGTGGCCAGACTGGAGGCGAGCAAGCTCAAAACGGCCGAAGGAGTTGAATACCTTGTCCAAGCCCTGGGAGGACAATGGGGAAAGCTGGCAGTGGAAGAGAAATTGTCTTACTTCGAACGGGCCTTCTACCAGACGGCTCAAAGGAACGATGAGTCGAATGACAGCTACTTAGCGAGGCATGATGTGGCATTCGAGGATCTCCTCTCGCACCAAGTGTCCACGAAGGAGGTCCGGGCTTACGTACTGTTGAGGCAGTCGCAGCTTTCGAATGAAGACCGGAAGCGCATCATCATGGAGACCGATGGAGCCTTATCCTACGAAGCTGCCAGGAAAGCAATCAGGCTACTTGGATCCCGCTTTTTCCAAGAACTTCATGGAGTACAGAAAGGAGTACGAACCAAGACCTATGACCTGAATCATACAGAACATGGAGAAGAAACCTTGATGATTCAGAATGAGACCGAAGAGTGGGATGAAGAGCAGGTTTTCCAAGCTATGCTGGAGTGGGGTGACGAAGATGCAACCTTCGTGGCAGATTTTGAGGAATCCATGATCGAGACAATCCAGGAATCAGCAGAGCTCGCAGCTTGCTACAACAGCTATGTGGAAGCACGTACCCGGCTTCGAGAAAAGGCCAAATCTCGAGGCTTTTCGGGGCCGTCTTCTGCTCCAAGCAAGGGAAAGGGCAAGAAAGGAAAGGGCAATCCAGGAAAAGGGAAAGGTGGACTTGGTCGACCCAAGTCCCTCGCCGAAAGGATCGCAACGTCATCATGCAGGAAGTGTGGTGCCTATGGTCATTGGAAACGAGAATGTCCTCTCAATGGCGCACCTCGATCAGATGTCAGGACCAAGAGCAGTGCAGAGACGATTTCCATGACCGAAGCGATGATGTCCTTCAACCTTGACGATGAGCAGACAGAGAATGCATTCTCCGAGATGATGGAACAGCTTCCACCCGATGCTGAAGATCTAGGCGCGATCATGATGGAGGGTTCATTTCAACCATGTTTCCATGAAGATGGTGATGATTGGGTTTGTATGGGGGAAGAGGTTGGGTTGTTTTCTGATGATTCATTGAAAGCTGGTATGACTCATGCCCTCATGCAATGTTGTAGGAAACATGGACGCATCCCTCAGCACCGCCGAGAAGACACTCTGACCTCCATGTCCGACAGTTCTGACAAAACGTCAGAACAATCCACCCATGTTTCAGATCCTGTCGTGCTTTTGACGAGCATGGAAGAGAATGCTGGAGAAGCCGTGATAGATACCGGGGCCAGTCGATCGGTGATTGGGGAATGCCGTGTTCAGCCTTTGATTCAATCCTAAATGGGGAAGATTAAGGGGAGTATCAAAAAGGTTAGATCCTCGGTAAAGTTCAGATTTGGAAGCAGCGGCGCTCTCAGCAGTTCTTTCGCGATTTGTTTGCCTCGACAGGAAAAGGGGTGGATTCGGATTGAGGTCGTGCCGGGTCAGACGCCATTTTTGATTTCCAATGCAGTTCTCAAAGATCTTGGTGCAGTTGTCGATCCAAGACATGAGTGCGTGACATTTTGGAATGACCCTAGGACAATCAAACTCAGGAGCTGTAGGAAAAGCTTTCTCTGTGTGTCGGTAAAGGATCTTCTAGAAGTAGGAACGGAAAAACGGATCAAAGAAGAGACCATTTGCCAAACACAAACCAGGGAACATGATGGCAAAGAACCATCCTCATCTCACCCTCCTCTCTCTTTTCAGAACTCTCGAACACCACATTTTTATGTACAGGGTTCTCCTCTCCTTGGCACACAGCATGACGCAGTCCATGACATGACACGCAACATGCACATTTCCTCAGACGCAGTTCCAGAATCAAGTGAATCGATCCGTGACCATCTTAGGCAGACGTATACCAAGGATTGCCATGAGTCGATTGCCCAACGAGATGTACCAGATGCCTCTCCTGGGAGAAGAAGATGCAACCCTGGGACGAACATCAACACAGAACAGGCAAGGAGTGACCAGTTCCGAGACAGAGCGCAGTCATCCACCGGGGATCTCCAATCTACAAGAGTGGTGCGAAGAACGGTTGACTTCAAGGAAGATGGCAGGGAAGTCCTTCAAGATGCTTTTCGAGGATTTTCCCGACTATGTGAACCAACTGAGGAACCGTTCCAAGCTGAGCCCATTGTTTCAGAGCTTCCAGAACTACATCCATGCTCGAGAGACCTTCGAGAACCGAGTACTGCTCCAGCAAAGAGCAATGCCCATTGCCAAGAGCAGCCCGGAGAAGAAGAACATGGACGACAAGAAGATCAACAAGATGAACATGGCCAGCCGCTCCGATTCCAGCGGACCATGGGAGATGGTGGAGCCCAAATCAATTCCAAAGACTCAGGGCAAGGTGGAAGAGACCAGCGCATCATCCAAGAGGAGCAGTCAAGCACTCCAGAGCAGTCAGCAGATGGCAACGGACGCAAATCAAGAGCAAGTACAACAACTGCAGACTCAGATTGCCATTCTTCAACGAGAGCTGGCAAGGGTGACAAGCGTGCCCGAAGATGCGTGAGTCGGGAACCCGTCGCTCTCTCAGAAGAACAGGTACAGTTTCTCCATGAACAAATTCAACAGACCATCCAGGACATAGATGTTCATTTTGGGGAAATTCAACAAAGTTGGAAACCGAAGAATGTACCTGTGGCAGAGGAAAGGATCCATGATAGTCGGCCAGTTGATCTCCTTGAAATCTACTGTGGCCCCAATTCTCAGCTCACACAACAAGTTACCAGAATGGGAGGGGTGGCGCTCAGATTCTCTAAACGAGATGGTGACCTTAGCACTAAGGAGGGGATCAACAAACTATGGACATGGATCCATATGTATGAGCCAAGACATATATGGATGTCTCCGGAGTGTCGATTGTGGGGGTCTTTCTCCAGATTCAATGCGAGTCGCAGTTTGAGCAGTGAACAACGCCAAAGTAGGGAGCGACAACAGGACTTGACGCATTTAACTTTGTGCAATACTGTTTATCTCCATCAGATTTCGAAAGATTTTCATTTCCATATTGAGCAGCCAATTGGTTCCGAGATGTTAGACCAACCACAGATGAGCGACATTGTCACAGGCACACTTCCTGCATACTTTGACATGCGCCAGGCCGGAAAATTACAAACGCCCCGCAAAGACAAATTCCTGAAAAAGCGAACCATGGTGTGGACCACAAGCAGACAAATGCATTCCCAACTTCATGCGCAAAATTGTCCCAGAAATCACGACCACGAACCTATTCAGGGCAAAGTCTGGGTACAAGACAAACCACACATGATCAATTTTTCGGCATATGCAGCTGCATACACTGCTGTCTTTGCTAGAAGAGTAGCTAAAGGAATCTTCCTGGAACAAGGTAATCCTACAGCTCCACTATTGTTAGAAGAACTCTTGGTAGGTGAAAGCATGGACACAGATTCTCGGGGTGAAGGATCTAAGAAACGACCCTTGGCGCAAGAAGTTTTGGAAATGCGGAAGTGTCGCACTCGGCATTGGTCCAAGAGTCCTCCCACTGTGGAAGACCTTCGAGTATTGGGAGACAATGGAGGAGTCATGAAGGCAGATTTTCAGCAAGGTTGACAAGGAGACTCCTAGGGTAGGTGACAAGGTTTTTGATGATGCAAGTGGTGTTGTTGGTTTGCTTCAGCCATTGTTTCCCAATGTCTCTGTTCGAATGGTAGTCGCATGCCGCGGAACTGAGCGCTACCGAGTTCCCAAAACAGTTCTTGGGAGGGATGATATGCCTCTCCGCAAGACTGTGGTGATTCATCGCGGGTCAGGGGAGATCAAAGATCTTGGACCATTTGAGCAATGGCAAAAGCTTTCCAAAGTGAAGCAAGCCCGGAAAGCAGTGCCAGCCAAGATTTCGCTCAGTATCTTTGGTCTTGAGTGTTTCCCAAGTCCGCAGTCATTTCCCCCACAACCATCGGAGGATTCTGAAATGAAGGAAGATATGCTGGAGGAACCCAAAGTGGAGTGTAAAGATGAACCAGTTCAAGGTTGGCCACCGAAGATCATTCCTAGCTTTCTTAGGTTTGGATAATGAACAACGGGCTGACTTGATTAGACTTCATAAGAATTTGGGACATCCTGATCCAGCAAGACTGCAGAGACTTCTCAAGGACCAAAAGGCAGATCCACAAGTGATGGCAGCAGCTCGCGATATGCAATGTGATGTTTGCCATGAAAACCAGAACCGTCCCAAGTTAGCATCACCCAGTGCAATTCATAAGGATCTTGATTTCAATGATGTTGTGGGGGCAGATGGGGCATACTGGACATCGAAGAATGGGCAAACATATCACTTCATGCATTTCATTGACGAAGGAACGCTTTTCCATCTCGGTGCTCCAAGTGGACGGACCATGGCAGAACAAATTCGGGTATATGAAGACACATGGCTTCATTGGGCAGGTCCATGCAAAACTCTGTATCTTGATCCTGCAGGGGAGTACATTAGTCCATTATGGAATGATAGGCTTCAACAGGAGAACATCAAAGTGAGCATGGCTGCGGGAAGAAGTCATTGGCAAATTGGCAGGGCAGAGGTCCATGGTCACATTGTGAAAAACATGTTGACACGGATGGATAGTGAGGAGCCCATTACAACCTTTGAGGAATTTCGTCGATGCCTCAGACAAGCCTTTGCCGCAAAGAATTCCCTATCACGTGCGTCCGGGTTCACACCAGAACAGGCTCTTCTGGGCAAAGCCCGACGCCTTCCTGCCTCTCTAACCTCTGATAATGACACAGCAGCTCATAGTTTGGCAGACAGTGATTCAACAGAGGGATTGAACTTTCGTCAAAGTTTGATGAGAAGAGAGCAGGCTAGAAGGGCATTTGTAGCAGCTGATAACGACAGTTCTTTCAGACGCGCGCTGCTACGTCGAAGCCGGCCTGGTGACTTGGAGTATGAACCTAAAGCTTGGGTCTTATATTGGAAACAAGCTCCTGGAAACCAAAAGGGGAACAGGGGCAGGTGGTACGGTCCTGCTCAGGTCATTGCCATAGAACAGAGAAAGGTCATTTGGTTGAGTCATGGAGGTTATCTTATTCGAGCCAGTCCACAGCATTTGCGACCTGCATCCATGAGGGAATATAGAGCTTTGCCTAGAGATGGGGCAGGTGTTGTTAAGGATGAGCAAATTGATTTGAAGACGAAGAATTACATTCAGCTCCCTCCATTAATGTGGGAGAGTTTAAATTCTGTGGAATTCGCTACCGCCAATGGGATGATGGCAGCATTGAATTATGTCAGAAGGGCTATATTGAAAAGATAGATCCAATCAATGTACCAAGACATCGACGTAAAGAACCCGATACACCTGTGACTGACCAAGAACGGCAGAGCTTGAGAAGCTTTTGCCGCTCTCTCCAATTCGCCGCTGTACAGACAAGACCCGACGTTTGTGCCAAGTAGGAATTTTGCAGACTCGAATTCCGAAGGCGTGCGTATCCGATCTCCTTGAAGCCAACCGAGTACTTATGGAAACCAAGAAACACCATGTAACATTGATGATAGTACCAATTTGGGAACCTCGTGTTGCTTTTTGTGCTTTTAGTGATGCTTCTTTTGAAACCAAGAAAGGCCAGGCATCCAGGCAGGGTACTTTCATTTTTGCTACTGATGAAAACATGGTTGACAACAAACCCTCGGTGATATGTCCTATAGCATGGTCCAGCCGGAAGATTCCACGGGTTGTTCGCAGCACACTGAGTGCGGAAGCTGCCTCTTTAAGTGGAACACTTGACCGTTTAAGCTGGCTGAGGGTCATGTGGGCATGGCTCAGAGATCCGAGTTGCGATTGGACACAGCCCCAGGAAGTTTCAAACAAAGCCCTTTATCAACAGTTGCCGCAGACTGCAAGTCATTGTTTGACATTTCCACCAAAACATCGATCCCTTCGCGCGAAGAATTTCGGACCACCCTTGAATGCTTGCTTATCCGTGAGCGGCTACTGTAGCGGAACATTGCAAGTTGCGGTGGGTAAACAGTCAAGCAATGCTTGCTGATTGTTTAACCAAAACCATGGAGGGGTCGATGCTAAAGAAAGCGCTGGCTATTGGTAAGTATGCGCTGTTTGATGAGCTAGACATCTTGAAGAAGAGGGCAGACAAAAGAGAACGATTGAAATGGATCACTGAACAATCGGGGACGAAGTCCATACCAGTCCAATCCACATGAGATCTCTCAAAGAAGTCATTTATTTCATAATTTTTACATGTTTGACGAGTGTTGAAATCAAACAGAGATGTGACCGTCAGGGTATCTCATGTCCGATTGGTGACTCTGGGCTGACGCTTCTGGACCAAGAGAGGAGGGCGGGAAGTGGCATTCTTGAGTGACAAAGACAGGGTCTTTAGGCTTGCGGCTACGGTGTGTACAGGGTTCCAAGGGTGACCAAGAACAGGAGTTCAGTGTTTGGGCAACACATCCCCAGTAGTTTCACAATACACACATATATGTGTGTATGTATGACATATGTATGATATATGTATGAGATATGTATATACGCTGACGTTTTCGGTTGTCAATGTTGTCAAAGACCCGAGATTATTTTTTCAGATTCCTCCTGTTCAAATTCAGTCTCCGCCTTTTGTCAGTCTCTTGGTCTTGTCTCCTTTTGTTTGTCTTGACATTTTACTGCCATGGGCTATGTCTTGCTGTTGCCGCTTGGCTTACCCGCCAGTCTTCTTTCCTTTCTGAGTTTTTGCGCTGCTGTGTGCTGCCAGCTTCTCTCCCAGTCTCTCTTTTCTCCTTTGGCAGGCTTAGAGGGGTTTATACATGTTCATACTCATCAATGAAGGAGGCTGACTGGACAAATTGGGTCCATGCCAAACTTGTCCCTCTTTTCTCCCAGACTCCTGTCCCCTCCCGTGATGGCCCTTGATGATCCATGATTAGGTGGTGCCTACTGCTGCCACCTTCCCCCCACTCTTTGACTCCCAATCTGATATTGGGGGTCCCTGACTGTTGTTTGTCAGGGTCCCGTCTCTCAGCCGTTGTTCGTTTTGAACACGCTATACGGAGTCTATGCTGGTTTAATTTGTCTAAGTCGCATGGGGGCAGTGATCTTGCATAGTGATGGGTCTCCCAAATGAGACGCCTTCCTAGGCACTTACCGCTTGTGATTCGCGATCGCTGTGCGGTCACAATGAGATTTACAGAATTCTGCATTGCCCATCCCTTCACGGTGCATTTGGTGCCCCACACTACATCCCCTGTTTGCGAGCACATTTTTGGATTTTGGATGACCTTAGCCTGAGCCTCTCTCCGGTGTCCTTCAGTGCCTCTTTAGCTTTGTCGGAGCATAGAGAACTTGAGGGCAGCCTTTGTCCTCGCGCTTAAGGCATGGCATCAAGTACACTGGTCAATGGAAGGGCGGCCTGAGAGACGGTCATGGACTGCAGGAGCTGCAACTCAGGGCGCATGAAATCACATGCTGCAACTAAAGGTCGTTTTTCTTCGCGTGCAATTCTGGACGACCGAGCAACAGGAGTGGCCAGATGGAGCCCAATTTGAAGGCAGCCGTGCTTTGAGAGCACCATTTCTCACTGCCTTCCCCGGAGCAAAGCCATTCCGTTTCTGTTGTTTAGATTTGCTTGTTGCATCTTGTTGCGTCTTGTTGCATTTTTTTGCATCTTGTTGCATCTTGTTGCTTGTCCTGGCAAGGTCAATGGCGGAATGGCCTAGCGGAAGGATTTGGAAAGTTTGTGCATGCTGACGGTGGGAACTGTGCAAAATTGTCAGCCTCATCATTCGATATGTTTCTGTATAAGTTCCATCTCTGATCACGGCATCTGTAGGTGATATATACGAAGGCCAGTGGAAAGGCGACAAAGCCAATGGCGAAGGCGGAAGCCTTGAGCCATCAATGGGATGCGGAAGCCCTGAATCTCTTTGCTGCTGCAGGTGTGTATCATCACGCTGATGGATCAAGGTCGAGAACGCATTACATCCTTGTCCGGTGCTGTACCTTGGACCTCGCCAGGTATGTTGGACAGTGGAGGGATGATCAGAAAGAAGGACAAGCAATCGAGGAATGGGTTTGTGCCTAAGCTTCGTTGAGAATGGAGCACTGGAATGCACTGGATACGATGTCGAGTGCTTGGTCTAGGCCGATAATTCACGCTTTGAGGGTCAGCCACGGCCTCAAACTTTGAATTTTGAACGGCAGATTGAAAAAAGAGCGACTCTCCTAAGCCAAAGACAAACATTTCCTCTCTTTTTGTCGTCGGTGCCTTGGCCAGATTCTGTCTGTGAATAGGAAATTCGCTACCTGCGTTCATGTCATTTCAGAGGTGGGAAGATTGTTGCATTAGGCATTCACTTGTTTTATGTATATGAAAGACTACATTCTATGATCTAGCCCCTGTATTGCGTGGGCTCAACGGCTGTTGGGATCCTATTTATTTTTTTGCCTCGCGGGGGCATGCTGGTGGAATCTAAAGATTGGTTGGTTGACACGGGACACAAATGTGATGAGTCTAGTGCACATGGTTTGAAAACAGTTCAAATTTACAGAAGAACGTTTCTTCCCTGATTGCCTGTCGTGTTTGAGGTACCGTGCTGGGAAAAAGCACGGCCATGGTACCTTTAGTTGGCCGGAAGGGTCTTCGTGCCCCATTGTATTCCAAAAAATGGTAAAATTTTCTCTCTTCACATTCAATGCGACGAGGTACGAAGGCGAATTTGAGAACAATGAGATTCATGGACAGGGGACGTGAGCCATCAGCAGTCGATTCTGTGGTTGAAAACGTGATTCACAAGTTGTGACGCTGTGTTGTCGTGCCATCGGAGCGACCCGAGGTACTTTTGGAACGATGGACGTGTCTACAGAGGTCAATGGGCCAACAACAGGACTCCGATGGACTCTCCGATGGACTCTCCGATGGACTCGGTGGACTCTGCTTGTGTCTGATTGGACTCGCTGGACTCTGCTGCTTGTGAGTTCTGATTGCAGAGTGCTTGGAGAGTGCAGGATGAGTGGAACGGGAACCTTCACCTGGAGAGACGGAAGGAAGTGCTCAGCATGAGACTCTCTGGATACCTAAGCCTATGAACAACTGCGCTCAGGTACGTTGGCAGTTACCAGCACGACAAAAAGGACCGCAAGATACCGCAAGTGCACATCCACGCATCGATGCAGGAGTTTGATCTCATGTTCCTTGACAGGATGGCCAGGGCGTTTTTACATGGCCAGATGGGCGAGAGTATGTCGGTGACTGGAAGGCTTGGTTTGTCGCATTGAAATTTGTTGAATTCGCTGCGTTGAATTTTGTTGAAATGCTGTTTGCTTTGCTGCTTGCTTTGCTGCTTGCTTTGCTTCGCTGCCTTTTGCTCAGGATGGGAAGCAGCATGGCATCGGTGTCTTCAAGACTGCTAAGGGTGACTTCCGTCGCGGCGAATGGAAGGTACGCCCGCAGAGCCTAGAGACTCCAAGCTTCTCCAAGCTGTCACTGAGGAGGGGAGCCGAATCCGTTGGATATCAGAGGCGCCTAAGACGAGACAGCCTAAACAGTGACTCATGTTTTCTTCATGTTTCATGTATATACGTGTATGTGTATATACACATTTCATATATACATATATATATATATATATCTATTTAGATATATACATATATTGTGTATATCTCTTTCTATACCTATATAGGTATATAAATATACACGTATTTTCATGCTTTCCAAACAGCAGAGCCGAGCTGCTCTGAGATTGGCGTATTTCTTGCCGAACCTTGAAATTTAGGGTACCCTGGAGCCTGGAAGAGCCTGGAATTCCGGAACTTTGAAAGCCTGACACCGCAAGCCTGTAACTCTGGAACTGCAACCCTACAATCCTGCAATCTTGAAGCACTGTGATCCTGGAATCCTGGTACTATTGAAGCTTTCAATCTTGGAACCCCCGCACTTTGGAACCCTTCAAACTTGCCACCGTTTCATCTTGGAATGGTACAACCTTGGAATCGCGGAACCCTAGAATCCTGACATGCTGTAAGTCTTGAATGCTGGAACCTTGGAATGCGACCCAGGAACCCTGGAACCATGCATATGCGGAACCGTGCAAACTTGCAAACCTGGAACCGCAAAGCACACAGAGCATACGACATAATGACATACAACGGCCAACATGCAGCATGCAAAACCAACAACAACAACAACAACAACAACAACAACAACAACAACAACCA
>VSDK01011217.1:29417-39548 GCA_009767595.1 Symbiodinium kawagutii | reverse complement strand
GAGCAAAAAAAGAAAAAGCAACAACAACAACAACAACAACAACAACAACAACAACAACAACAACAACAACAACAACAACAGGCAACAACAACAAACAAAACGACCACATTCATGTTGGGGTCGTGTTCGTTACCTTGTTGATGGCCCTTGGCTTTTTCTGTGCTTTGGTTCACAGCTGATTGGTTTAGTTGGTATACTTGGCTTCCTGGTTTGTTTTTTGGTTGATACTTGTCTTTGAGTCGTGTTTTGTAGAACAAAGGTTTGCAGGGGCAGTACCCGCCTCCCCCCGATCCCTCTGATAATTTTTCCTGATTACAGGTCCGGATTTGTGAGCGTGGTTTGTCCCCAAGAAATGCTGCCATGCATGCTCATGAATCTGACATTCTTTTAGTTTTCTCATTCCCTAAATAATTGTTTCGACAGATTTTATTTTGAATCTACAATGGAAGTTTCATAGAGAAACTCCGAGTTCCGGTCCAGTAGGAACCCAGTGAAGAAGTTAAGTGAAGAGCACAGAAGAGAAAGGTAGAGAAGGGAAGAGTAGAGTAGAGAAGAGAAGGGTAGAGAAGAGAAGAGAAGAGTAGAGAAGAGAAAGGTAGAGAAGAGGAGAGTAGAGAAGAGAAGAGAAGAGTAGAGAAAGGTAGAGAAGAGAAGAGTAGAGAAGAGAAGAGAAGAGTAGAGAAAGGTAGAGAAGAGAAGAGTAGAGAAGAGAAAGGCAGAGAAGAGAAGAGAAAGGTACAGGAGAGAAAGGCAGAGAAGAGAAGAGAAGAGAAAGGCAGAGAAGAGAAAGGTATAGAAGAGAAGAGTAGAGAAGAGAAAGGCAGAGAAGAGAAGAGAAGAGAAAGGTATAGGAGAGAAAGGCAGAGAAGAGAAGAGTACAGGAGAGAAGAGAAGAGAAAGGTAGAGAAGAGAAAGGTAGAGAAGAGAAGAGAAGGGAAGAGAAAGGTAGAGTAGAGAAGGGAAAGGTAGAGAAGAGAAAGTACAGTAGAGAAGAGAAGAGAAGAGTAGAGAAGAGAAAGGTAGAGAAGAGAAGAGTAGAGAAGAGAAAGGCAGAGAAGAGAAGAGAAAGGTATAGGAGAGAAAGGCAGAGAAGAGAAGAGAAGAGAAAGGCAGAGAAGAGAAAGGTATAGAAGAGAAGAGTAGAGAAGAGAAGAGAAGAGAAAGGTAGAGAAGAGAAGAGTAGAGAAGAGAAGGGTAGAGAAGAGAAGAGAAGAGAAGGGTAGAGAAGAAACGGCAAGAGAAGAGTAGAGAAGAGAGGAGTAGAGTAGAGAAGAAAACAGCACAGAAGAGGTGCAATTGTGACTGTGTGTGGCAGGCACGGTACTTTTAGGGCATGAAGGTTTGTTGGACTTGCTGTACTTCATGTCAATGCCGGAGCTCAGGGAGATTTCGTTGCCCGGTGCAGGGGTCGTATGTGTTGGAGCGCCGTGCAAATTTGAGAGATGGGAAATCATGAAACATTTGAATTCTCGTGGAATCGTGCTCCGTACTTGGGTGTTTTGTAGGTCGGTTCGGTGGTCATCGTCATTATCGTCGCTTTCTTGTCGCTTTATCCTCTCTTTATCGTCGCTTTATCCTCGACTGTCCTCGCACTGTCCTGCAGGTTTGAAGGTGTCCTTGGGCTGCGTGGGTTGTTGGTTTTGTGTGGCAGGCGTAGTACTTTGAGTACATGGACTCATCCTCCGCATGCTTTCGTTCACATATTGAAAATCACGTGATCATGTCTGGCAACGCGTGGTACTTGCGTGCATGCATTTACACTACGTTGTAGTACGTTGAAGTACTTTGTCGTAGTGGTAGTACCTTGTGGTACCTTGCAGTACATTGTGGTACCTTGTGGTACCTTGTAGTACAATGTAGTACGATGTAGTACGTTGCAGTACGTTGCAGGACTTCGAAGCACCTTGTCGTATTTTGCTGTGCTTTGTAGTACCTGGTAGTACCTTGTAGTACGTTGCAGTACGTTGTAGCACGTTACAGTACCTTGTATGCACTACCTTGTAGCATTTTGTCCTACTTCGTGGTACCCGGTAGTACCTTATAGTACTTTGTAGTACTTTGTAGTACCTTGTAGTATGTTGTAGTACGTTGTCATACCTTGTAGCACCTTGTAGTACGTTGTAGCACCTTGTACTATTTTGTAATACCTTGTAGTGCCTTGTAGTACCCTGTACTACCTTGTAGTGCCTTGTAGTACTTGGCAGTACGTTGTAATACATTGAAGTATTTTGTAGCACTTTTTTACTTTGTAATACCTTGTGGTAATTTGAAGTACCTTGTAATATTTTGTAATTCCTTGCAGTGCGTTTTGTTCTGGTACGGTTTGCCTTGGTACGTTTTGTTCTGGTATGTTTTTCTCTGGTGTGTTTTGTCTTGGTACGTTTTGCTCTCGTGTGTTTTGTCTTGGTACGTTTTGCTCTGGTGTGTTTTGTCTTGGTACGTTTTGCTCTGGTACGTTTTGTTGTGATGCGTTTTGCGTTGGTACGTTTTGTGGTGATGCTGTTCGCGTTGGCACGTTTTGTTTTAGTAGGTCTTGTCTTGGTACCGTTTGCTGTGGGCTCAGGGAAGAACAACTCAGAAAAATGGTTTGCGGGAGTTGTGCGACTCAGCGAAGAATAGTTCAGAGGAGTCGTGCGGCTCACTGCAGGAACACCATCGCAACCAACAAAACCAAAGCCACAGAAACATTCGCGCCAGCAACGCCAAGACGAGGCAAACACAGCACGGCTCCAACACACAGCCTGCCCAAAGCTGCGAACAAACACCGTCTCCACACTCCTATAAGCAAAACATTTCCCCTAACTCCTATAGGATCACATGTCCCTCTCCTACTTGTAGCGACTGTATGCTATAAGTTTATATCCACTGTCTATGCAAATCTTGATGCATGAATATGTTATCATGTATTTACATATGTACATACATGCATACGTGTATACTTCTTTATTGAACATTGTTTTTTAAACAGGCCTTGGGTCCTTGCTGTGTTGATTCTTCTGGGTCTGCTTTTGGACGGGCCTCGCGCCAGGCATATCGAGAGGACGGCAAGCAGCCCTCCGAGGAGCACAGCGTTCTCGCACTTCTCTCCAACAGAAGCAGAAGAGACCTTGCACGAAATTTATATTAAGTCTATACTATAATACTCTTTCAAGACTGTATTATAACATATACTCAACCTACTCTCTTCTCCTCTCCTTGCAGATGCCATATTCATGTCCTCTCCTTGACCTCCAGGAAAGAGGGCCCTCAAATGAGCAGAATCACACGAATCAAATGAAGCAAGTGAGTCAAGAGAATCTACAAACACAATGAACACGTAACCGTAACACTCACAAGTATACCTGAGTGCAACTCAAGGTAGTCTTTCTTTTCACCAAACAAGCCGCCCTTGGCATTTGTTTTTGGCAGTCATACCCCAAGAGCTTCATCCAAGTTTACTTTGGAAAAACTACGCGGATGATAACTGATGGTCAATTTTTTGCAAAGTGAAAGAAATTGGTGATGAGTTCAAATCACAGCCTTTGCTTTGCTTTGTTCATCAAGCCATCTTGTGCGAAAAACTCGGCTGGTGCCCAAAGCACGCACCTGCCATTTGCATCACATAGATGTGGGTGGTACTGGCACAAACGATTGATGTCAGTACTTTCTGGTCTCACTGGCACCTAGCAGCACGCAATCGTACACCAGGCTACACCAGATAGCTTGCAAATTTCGGAGCCTTCTTGTCTCATCATGGTCCTTATCATAGACAATGGTCAATCCAATCAGATCAAAAACTTATTCAACTTTTTCAACTTGTAGAAGTCACATACGTGTTGTGAGGGCAAGATACAGGAAGGTTTAAGCCAAGTGCAAGTTACACTTGGCAGAAGATATCTCCGGAAAAGACCAGACACCTCGCCATCTATGAGGCCAACAACATTTTATCTGCAGAATTGGAGTTGGCGGATTCGTTTCCAGGGCGGCAAGATTGCAGCTTTTGGCTCAGCTGAGCCAATTCTTAGACCAAAAAAAGAACACAGCTTACATCCTGGCTCTCAGGGAGGTTTGCCACAATCTTTTTGAATTGGCAATGTCTTGGGTAGAAGTCTTTATCTGCTAGTGAAGAGGTGTCCAGTATAGGTCCGCACGGTTATTGCAATGTTGCTGGAGCCTGCGAGTCTTGCAGCAGGGAGCTTGTGAGTTTTACGAGAATGTCCAAAGGGAGAAAGTCTTGTTAATTGTCCACATTGCCTTTACACAGAGTTGTTGTGCAATGCTTTCGTTGGTGTTGTGCCAGCCCTCTCCCAGGGTTGTTGGATGGCACGTAGCATGACGGAGATTTACATACCGCGACAAACATTTACATAGGACGACCACGACTGTTGTTTTTGCTAGCCAATGGGGGTTGGATTTTTCCCCGGCAGCAATACTTTGCTATGGGGTCTTTAGCCCAGATTAGCTCTGGTGCGATTTGGCGCAGCTTCAACACAAGGTTCCGGACAAGGTTCCAGAGGGTTCCGACGCAAATGCCTGGCGAGGTTCTGGAAGGTGCTGGTGACGGGTTCCGGCGCATGTGCATGCTGAGGCTCCGGAAGGTTCCGGTGCAGATAGCTGATGTTCCGGTGCAGACAGCTGATGAAATTCTGGCTAGGCGCGAGAAGGGTTGCAGATAGGCCATGTGCCATATTGAGACGCGGGCAGTGTTAAAGACCGCTTCTTTTTCCGCAGGATGGGTATATGTCAGGTCAACCATCAATAAATCCCAAGGGGGGTACATGGGCTTCACACAGGCTCCGCGTACAAATTGTCGGGGATAGCACTTGAGTTTATTTTCCCAACCGTGCCTCCCCTTCTTCTAACCGTGTGTTTTTTTTTCAAAGCTTGCAACCTTCTTTTTACCTTGCCAAAGCCTTTTTTCTGACCTTGCCCTTCCTTGTTTCGAACCTTGTTCGCCCTCTTCCCTGACCCTGCACCGCTCTTTTTCAACTTTGAAATCTTTTTCACCTTGGGCTTTCTTCTAAAGGGGTTACATGTGGGACTGGGGACGTTTGGGGACGTCTGGGGACCATGGGGGTCTTGAACCTAGAGCCTCTTCCGAGGTCACCGGCCAACGGGAGTAGAGCTGGAACCAGAGTTGCTGGAGAGATCTGGAGAGGAACGAGGCACAGAGTCACACGAGGAGGCACAAAAACCCTGTCAGACTGAGTCAGACTGACACTTATCAGACAAATATTGCTTCACTTATCTTTACTTACACTGCTTCTATTTGCTTCTTGTGGATTTTGCAGCTGGGCTGATGCACATGGACAATCTGACGAATCATTGCTGCAAGCTGCCAGGGCTCAAACACTGATTTGATCGTGTTGCCCAGGGGCTGTGTGTTTGGTTCGGGGCCTGCGGCACCTGTGGTATCAGTTCGTTAGTTAATCCTTGCAACCTTTCAGGTTCATTTTTTGGACGTGCCTCAGTCTCTTGTAGGCCAAACCCAGGTTTCACCTTGTGGTAGCCATGGGTTGTGGTGCCTCAGCATCTAAGAAGGACACGAGGGCAGTTGATGTTGATGCTCCTTTTTGATGCCAGATTGTTTCAACAAAGGATGGAGGTTTTCAATTCAACATAGGATGCCAGATTTTCTTCTTGAACCTTTCCAGGATGGAAGCGGTGGTGGAAAGAAAAGTACAACAGGTGCGCATTTATTTTGTCAGCATTGTACTCTGGATTTCTGGACAGGAATAATTGCACCTTTTTTCTGCGATGACTCTGTAAACTGTACAGTAACATTTGCAAGTGGCTTGATCTAGAGACTGGCAGAAAAGCACCCTCGGCCACAGGTTTTGCATCTGCAAGTCTCATCGTTGACAATCAGGCCGACTTGGACCTGATTTTAGGTTTGCATTTTTTCTACCTGGCACGGTGAACGCATTTGTGCTCGACATGTGGCGACCCAAACAAAATGTCCCAAATAGCCTTGCTGGCCAAATGAAGCTTTGTCAGGGCAAGATCCAGCAGTTTTATGACATCGACAAGAAAAAAATTGGGGAGGGCTCTTATGGCTCAGTTTGCAAAGCAAGAAACAAGGCTGGATTGAAGCAGCAAGAACACTGATGCAGACCGATGACCCACTTGTGAAAAGTGCAAAGCTTCTGGTTGTGCCATCGTCGACTGGACAGCGTTTAGATTTGTAAGACTGAGCTGGAGTTGTGACGTGTCTCTTGAGGCCACAAAAGCCATGCGAGCCATCAAAACAATCAACAAAGCGGCCTTGAAGAGTGCGGATCATATTTCATTTCTTGTCTTAAACGCAAAAGAATGTCAACCGTGAGCTTTTGACTTGTTTCCAACAGTTGTGGCCACTTTATTTTGAGGTCCTGAAGCCTTCAAGAAGGACCAGGGTTGTTCTGGTCCACTGAGCCATCATTTCTTCAATCAAACAGGTGTGATCAACACAAGTCAAGGCCAATGCTTAGATTCAGGTTCCCTGCCTCTTCGCTGAAGGAGATTCAGATCATGAAAATATTGGACCATCCCAACATCTGCAAGCTCTATGAGTCCTTCCAAGACCATCGAGACTTTCATTATTTATTTGCAAGAAACAATGTGGTGATGGTAGTGCTGGTAAACGTAAGATTTTTTGCTGTCGGGAGTAGAGGCTTAGCTTTCGCATCTTCTTGAATCTGCTGAGGCTACATCTATTTGGTACTGGAGCTTTGCACTGGTGGTGAGTTGTTTGACCGGATCATTGAGTACGGCCATCTTACTGAGAAGCAGGCGGGGGTCCACGCTGGTCTTTTTTTGGTCCTGGGCCTTAAGCCTTCCCCTGATCCCAGCAGATTCTCTTGGAATGCCCAGCAGCTCAATCCTGAGACCTAAAATGGCTGACCCCAGAATCTTTCAATACATGAATATATGTATATATATATATTTATAATCTGATATTCTATACATATTTGTGTATGTTGTAGAGGTATGCATAGAAACACATTCACTGGAATCCTCACCATTCCAACGAAAAAATTGCAGAAGAAGGGCTTGAGAAGAGCTGCGGACATCAACTCTGGAAATCCTCTGTTTCTGAGGAGGGGGGGTCAAGACATCACACAGTACACCCTCCCATCCGATCCCATCCTTGCCATTGCAGGCAGCTTTGCTCATGCAGAAACTGAGCTGCAGCTTGCAGTTTTGATGGAGCTTTCTTTCACGTCCTCAAAATGCCAAATGCAAAGCTCCATCAAAACAGGACCCACAGGACCTACTGGACCTACAGGACCCACAGGACCCACAGGATCTACAGAACCTACATGCTTTCTTTTTTTCATTTTCTTTCATGCTTTCGATGCTAAGCTGCTAAGGAACATGTTTAGGGCAATCTACTACATGCACCAGTGCTTTGGCGTAGACATGGTGTGTCAAAAGGATGCTTTCACATGTCAAAGCTTCTGGGTCCGCTTGCTGCAAGTGGTTTCCGCCACCTGTGCTCTCAGGGTGCCAGGACTGTAGACTACAAAGATCTAAAATCTTTCCCTTCCAGAAAAAGACCTTTGATTTGAAAACAGCCATATTCGGGCACACACACACAAACACATCTATATATATATATATTACATATATTTTTATATTTGTATATACAATATATGTATGTAAATGTATAAATATATATATATATATTTATATTGTATATATGTATATATATATATGTAAATGCATGTAAATATCAGAAAAAAGTATACATCTATATGTACATCAAATACATCAAAATGCGGAACATCAACAAATCCTGACATTTGAACCCTCAAGTCTACCCCATCCAGATCCATCAAGATTTTCAAGTAGTTGGGTTAGATGGGTTTAACCTTGGATGTCTTTGGTCTCTTGAGTGGCCAAATTGGCCTATTCTATATTTTTTTTGGTCCACGCATGGGGTTCTATGGAAATAACAGCATGTGACTGTCAAGCTTTTCGGGGGGTGCTTAGATCCATTTAGATACGCAGTTTCTCCCTCAGGATTCTCGACCTGTTTAACTTGCCTGATGGTTTTCTCAATGAAACAAAGCGAATAAAAGAAGTTGTTCGACGTCTGGGATTCGGACTCAAAGTGAGTTACGTGCACAATCTCAATACGCCAGTGTTTCGATTGAGAGGTGAGGGTATGCTACCGGCTTGAAAAACATAGAGACACATCGTTGGTACAACAAGGACGATATAGGACAAAGCTACAATTACAAGCAGCGCAAAATATGTCTTTTAAAGCACTTGCCCATCTGGACACTCGCAACGGCATCTGTCGTAAAGACCTTGCAAACCCTTGCCCCAAAGGACATATTTACCATCCAAGATGAACATTTGGAAAGAAGCCTGACTTTCCTCAACAGAGCGTGGCCAAAGTCAGTATTCTATGCCAGATCTTCACATCTCCATGCAGACACTGCGTTATGGTGGGTCGCAGCATTAATGTTCTAGCTTGCTGTCAATCCTTGCCGGAAAAACCGATCCAGTTCCTTCAGAAATTGTCCCATATTGTCCTTGGATGTTCAGCTCAATCGTCCATGTTGCATATGCAACAAGTGCAATGAGCCCGTGCTTGAGGTGCCAGTATACTCACCGTGACCTGAAACCAGAAAATTTCATTTTCACAACAAAGGACCGCTACATGACATTGAACATTTTCAGAATCATTGAATTTGTGTACCCTTCTATTCTTCATCATTTTCATCATTTCCGTGTGCTTTTGTGTAACGCTCTCGAAACATTGCGTTCGATGTTTGCAGGAAGCCATCGAAAAGAGCGTTCTGAAACTGATTGATTTTGGTTTGGCCAGAGAGTTTGCTCCAGAGCAGGCTGGAGTACAATTTAGTGAAGGGGTATGTTTGCTGCCAGTGCTTTCAGGAATGGGTTTGTTGAAGCTGAGTCAATCCATGTCTCTGCAGGTCTTGACCACGAAGGCTGGAACTCCATACTACGTGGCTCCACAGGTGGGGGATCTGTTGGAATGCGTAGCTGGTGTCATTGTCAGTCTATTTGAGTCTCACACCCACAGAAGTTGTGCCACCAGGTTCTTGCTGGAAAGTACGATCACATGGCAGATATGTGGAGCTTGGGCGTGATCATGCGCCTTGGCTCACATCGTTCTGAAATTTCGACACACCGAAAAAAACGTATGCAAAACAGATACAGGTGCCTATGATTATGTAGTATGTGTATGATGCATGATCGAAGGAAGTTTGGAAGTCAAACGTCCGACCAATGGAAAGTTGCAGCAGGTGGTCCTTCAGAAGAGATGTCAAGAGATGTGTGTGTGTGTGTGAGTCAACTCCTGTTTCCAAGGATTTATCATTTGTCATTTAACATTGAGAAAACAATACCCGCAGGGGGTGGATGCATGGTTTGACAGTCATCCACCAACGAAGACACTGTCACTCCATGGTGATATCAAGAAGGGACGCCTTCTTGACGTACCTGCACAATTTTGCGATTTTCTACGATTCTGCAACTCCGTTTGATCTCAGTTTTCTCGATGGATCATGCTCCAGATGCAATCAGATGTTCACTGCTTTTTTCGCCTTTGGTTCAATTGCTGTTGGTATCGGCGACATACGGCCTTAACGAAATACTGTGAAGTTCTCACAGATTTCATGTCCAGATGGACAAACCAAGGATGGTATCCTTAACGACCCTGAAACGTTGATCCAATCAACATCTGAATAACGGTCTTTCAAGTGTGTATTCGGCAGCGTTTCCGTCATGGTCCTGTCGTGATCCGGGTTGGTGCCTGGCGAATTGAATTACTCTGAATTGTGGTAGTAACAGCTGGTGGTTGACATGTGGGTCTATTCCCACCAGAATGCACCTGGGTCGTTGGACAGCTGGTGGTTCTGAGCCTTGCTCGCTGTTTATGTCAATCGCACCTGGGTTATCTACCTTGAATGCGTGAGCAGTGTGACTGTATGCCACTCTGGTTGGGCTCAAAAACCAGCATCACTCTGTCTACTCACAGAAGTGTAAAACACTTTCTAAGACAGTTTCATGCACCTCAAGATTCTGAATGATACACTTGAGAAACGCCATTTGAGTTTCGGGTAACCATTCCCATGATTATAAGCGATCCTTCTTGAAATCTGCTCTGAGTATTGAAGGACTGACAGTATAAGTCAA
>VSDK01011217.1:20352-23974 GCA_009767595.1 Symbiodinium kawagutii | reverse complement strand
TTTCCTTTGCAGCTGTTGCAGTTTGATTTGCTCTGTAGCTGATCTATTGCTGCCATGTGGGAGCGTGTGACCCGCCGTCGTCGAGACTTTCCGGATGTCGAGGACGATCATGAGCGACATCCATGGACACTGCGGGCAGCTAGCCTACCTCCGGCGGGCTTCAATCAAGACTTTGTTGCTGTGTCACTATTGTTAACCCAATTTTTCAGGGCTGCGTTTCCGCAGATGGCAGTCCCAGAGTACTACAGCGCTTTGGGCATCGTCATCCACCGCCAAGATCTTGACAATCTGCGACTGGATGTCATCAAGATGTTCTTTTCCACTGTGTTGTGGGAAAGAACCGGCCAGTGGGTGGGCAGCAGGAATATGAGGCTCACATATCAGGGCCATCACGCCCCGTTTCACTGGCATTTAGGCCAACTCTTTCGTCAGTATCCAAAGGATCGCCAAAATTTAGGAACACACTGGAGCGGGATCCAGATGGGCCAAATCCACGCTCAATTTTTTGATTCGGACGACATCCAGCTCCACAGCCCGATATACAGGCTCACCCCGGGCATAGAGCTCCATCATTTAGACCTCGAATATGTTCCGGACGTAGTTCAGCCAGCTCCATCTTCGGCTAGACCGTTCCGAGAGACTCATTGAAGTCACTCATCATACAGCAATGAACGGCCAATCCATGTACCATATCTCAGGTTTTTTGATTTCCATTTTTGAATCGCTAGACACAGCTCCGAGTAGAAAACAAGCTGCTGCTAGTCCGATTTTGCGACACACGGCCTTCGTGTGTGAGTCAACTCCTGTTTCCAAGGATTTATCATTTGTCATTTAACATTGAGAAAACAATACCCGCAGGGGGTGGATGCATGGTTTGACAGTCATCCACCAACGAAGACACTGTCACTCCATGGTGATATCAAGAAGGGACGCCTTCTTGACGTACCTGCGCAATTTTGCGATTTTCTACGATTCTGCAACTCCGTTTGATCTCAGTTTTCTCGATGGATCATGCTCCAGATGCAATCAGATGTTCACTGCTTTTTTCGCCTTTGGTTCAATTGCTGTTGGTATCGGCGACATACGGCCTTAACGAAATACTGTGAAGTTCTCACAGATTTCATGTCCAGATGGACAAACCAAGGATGGTATCCTTAACGACCCTGAAACGTTGATCCAATCAACATCTGAATAACGGTCTTTCAAGTGTGTGACTTTTACGAATTGCAAGAACTGCTATGCTTTTCAATGGCTTTGTGCGCCGGACGGTCAAAAGGAAGGCTCGGTAAAGCGGCAGGTACGGAGGTCTGTGTCGAAAGTGCATGTAAAGAAATACATACACGCTGTTGTCGTGCGAGGCACATTTGCAAGTCAAGATTGTAAAAATCAAGTCAGGGGACTTGCGGCGTTAGCAAAAAGTGGGCGTGGTTGCTGCGTGAAGCACATGTGCAAGTCAAATTCTCAAAAGCTGACGGTCTTGTGACATTTTTGGAAGTTAAGACAGTGAACAAGTGCATGCCACTTTTATTCTCGGACTGCTGTTGGAAGTTAAGATCTCCACATTTGACAAGGCAACATGGCAGAAAAACTGACGGGTTTGTGAAGTTTTGAAGCTAGGATTTAAGATGTCCAAACATTGCACGGTGCTGTTGCACGGTGCACGAAGCGCATTTTCAAGTCAAAATCGTAAAGAAAAGCACTGAAAAGGTCGGGTTCCCGACTTTTTTGATAGAGGTGGATAAAGATAGATACTGATATAGAGAAAGAGAGAAAGAAAGATGATTAGATTGATGAATAGATAGGTAGATAGACAAAGAGCAAGAAAGATGGAGAGAGAGAAAGACAGACATAGAAACGGATGCTTAGACGGACAGGATAGATCGACAGATGGTTAGAAAGCTGGTTTGGTAAAAGGATAGAGGCCGGCCGGCAAACAGGCAGACAGACAAGACGGACAGACAAGACAGACAGACAAAACATACAGACAGAAAACCAGTGACCGATTCCAGCTGTTTGTCGCTCTTTCAGTGGATCGCTCTGTCATCCAGGAATTGCAGACAGCCTCCCTCTCCTATAGAATCTATAGGCTTCTCGTATATCGGAAACCTCGTGGAAAGTTCCAATGCCTTGCGCGGTACTATTGCTATGACTACGTGACTAACTGTAGTTGCATACTATGCACAATATATATATATATATATATGTTTATTTATTATACAGCATACAGATGTTTTTTCTTATGCACAGATTGCAAGTTATGTTCGAGGTGATCAGTTGCAAACCTCACCTTTGACAGGTATGTCATGCTTTGTGGCTACCCACCCTTCTACGGTGAATCAGATCAGGAAGTCCTGGACGAGGCACTCTCTGCTTTCAAGCATGATGCTTGAGAAAAAGAAAATGTATAGAAAACCCGACAATACATTCTACACATTGGACAATACTTGAGGGGCCCTCAATTGAGGGGCACTGCCACAGGTCCGACAAGGGAAAGTGAAGTTTCAGGCGGCGGATTGGACACTTCGCAAAAAAAGGTCATCCTTTTGGCATGAGCTCAGCAGATTTCCAATCGTTTGGTTTCAAGAAGAATATAAGCATGCTGCTTGGACTCAGGAAGAACGTGTCAGAGGATGCCAAAGCTCTGTGTCCTGACGAAGCGTCAAAACGCAGTGTGTTCAAATCTTGAAACTGTCTTGCTATCGGCGACTTAGTTGTGCAACAGTATTCTAGAATGCTTGAGCCAAGGATCAAGAATCTTCTGCAGATGAGCCCCAAAGAACGATATACGGCGGAGCAAGCCCTGAACGATGTTGCTCGGAAAGAAACTCTTGACATCTCTTGACCTTGAAGCCACTTGAAGCCACTTGAAGCCACTTGAAGCCACTTGAAGCCACTTGAAGCCACTTGAAGCCACTTGAAAGCGCTTGAAGCAACTTTAAAACTCGTACACTTCAATGTTTCACGGCTTGTGGTGATTTCAAGGATGTTGTGCCAGGTTTGGATCAAGGAAAAGGCTCCAAAGGCCAAGGATGTGAATCTCCAGGACAGCGAGAAACTGCAAGAAAGAATAAAGAGAAGAGATTAGAGAAAAATGATGCAGAATTTAGTAGAACAACAATAATATATATCTATATATAGATATATCTATCTATCTATATATATATATATATATACATATATAAATACATTTTTATATTTCATTAAAGAATCCATAGAGGGGGGAGGGTCAGGGGCAGAGTCAGGGGCTTCGTTGTGAGAAGACTTTCTGAGGATGCCTTCGTTGATAAGCTGCGGGGATTTCTGTCCCAAAACAAATTGAAGAACCTCGGGCTGTGCAATCCAAAGATGTTCAAAGAAGTTCAAGTTGCAAAGGGAAGGTAAAGAAGAAAGATGATAGGAGTTCAAGAGATAATAGAAGGATAGATGGAAGGAAGACACAGGAAGAAAAAGGGATTGGTCTGCCTCACGTGCTAAGGAAAGCAGCCTTGCAAGTAATTGCAAGCAGTCTGGATGACAAGCAAATCCAGCACCTTGGTTGAAGCAAGACTCTTTGGCGCTTGTGATTTGTTCAAGAATGCCACTAATTGGGATTAGTTATTTCTCTAGCTATTACCGTTGTGTT
>VSDK01011217.1:12852-15352 GCA_009767595.1 Symbiodinium kawagutii | reverse complement strand
AAGTAGTACAAATATTTTTACAAGTATGTTTTCCGTGTGTGAAATTGCATTTTTTTTTAACGCCGCCGAAAGGCGGTACGTATATTGTTCCGCTCAACAGGCTGAAGAGCAGTGCGCTTTATGAGTTTGCATTAGCCCTCTGAGGCAAACTCATTTCATGGTGTTTTGAAGATTTGCATGTTTGCATGTTACAACATGTTACAATGTTTGCATCCTGTCAACTTTGTTGAAGAGCAAGGTGGGCTGTTGAGGGGCGAGGGGAAGCCGAGCAAATGCTTGTACTTGTCCCATCTTGTCCCTGTCTCCAGCATTGGGCCGTGTTTGGAGATGCTCCTGTCACTGCGCACTACGAATGCCTGGGGGCCTTTCACCACGCCTGTTTGCTGTTTCACAACCATGGTTGGCGCGAAGCGTTCGGAAAAGTCGAGGCTTCAGGCGGCTTCAGGCGGCTTCAGGCGGCTTCAGACTTTCAGAAGACTTGAGACCTAGAAATCCCTAAGACATTTTGTGCGATCCGACGTTTGGTCATGGCAGAGTCCGCGGGTTTAGGAGATATGGTGCTGCCATCCTCGCTCCAAGGTTTTATGGGAAGGTTCTCATCGAAAACAACAGGCGATGGTGCGGCGATGGTGACTTCTCACACCGAAATCCCTTGGATCTTGCATGATTTTGCCATTAAAACCACTCGGCTAGAAATCCTCTTTGCACTCTTTGCAGTTTCTGTATATAAGGCATAGAATTCTTGCACATTCGAAACGACACTGCAGTAGACTTATACCTTGGATCCGCTCAAAGCTCGTCACTTTCTCAGCTTGGGTTCTCTGTATCTTCCAGGGCGCTTGGTTCGCCTGTCCCGCCTGGTTTCTTGCCTCCTTTTTCCCTGCTTGGTTTTGGCTTTGCCGCGCAGTTGCCTTTGACCTTTGCTGTTCTTTTTCCCCTACGGCGTGTCTTTTGCTTCTGTTTTTGCTTTGGCCTTTCCCTATCTTTGCATTCTTTTTTGATCTTCTTTGTCCCCGTTTCTGTTGATCTCTTCTGGCTGAATTGGATGAGCTTTTTGTCCGGGACTTGGGCTGTGCTGTTTGCTTGGGGTCGTTGGCATTGTCTTCCTTTCATGTTTGCCGTCTTTCTCTATGAAAATCCTGAGGTGTTGGGTGGATATCTCAGGTTTAGTTTTGATCAGATTGGATTAGATGAGAAATTTAGAATCATTTAGAATATCTACAGTATTCTAATTTAGATCTGAGTTTCACCGCATTTCACAGTTTCATGGCGCTTGTGGAGGATTTTTTTTCGCCCCAGTTTCGCCTGTCTGAATCCCACGGAGGGGAGGGCCCTTGTGGCGCTTGGGGAGCTCCTACCGTAGGGGCAGCTTGGAGCCAAAATGGCACGGGCGCACAGTGTGGATCCAGCAGGAACCGCAGCGTTTGGCGTCCTGATCAGTTCCGCTTTCGAGAAAAAATGGCAGGAATTGCATCTGAAGTTGCACGATGTCGCATTTGCCACTGTGGAAGATGGTGATTCAACTGGTAAGCTCATAATCAGTGACTTCGCTTCCTATTGATGGTGCAAGGTGATAGCTTGATCTGATTTGGAATGTGATTTAAACACACATATTACATATATTTATCTGCATCAATATTACAGAATTGACTTGGCTACGCACAGCATGATACAACCGTTGGAGAAGACGAGCAACTCCACATCACGAACTGAGACAATCCATCCAGCGCTGTCCACCATTAGGTGCTTGGCCTTTACGCTGCAGTGCACCCGAGATTTCTTGACGCTAACTAAAACTCAAACTCTGAATGGATGGAAACTTATTCTTGTGTTAAAGAGGAGTATAAAAGGTTCCATTTGGAAACAATGCTTAGCATTATTTTTGCTTCGGCATCCACGCTGGTTGTGCCTCCGTTTTGGTGGTAGAATTTCAGGGTCAGGTCTACAGTGGGTCATGGCTAGCGCAGCGGAAGTTGCTTTTGCCATAGCAAGTCTTGGGGACAGGACATGACAGGACCTTCAAGAGCCACAAACAATGGATTAAATTTTGATTAAATTTTGATTATGAGGATTCTATAGGATTCTTTCTTATACGTGTGATTAAATCAATTCAATAGGGGGGGTAGAATGGCTCCGCCTAAAGATCCACCAACTCGATTTTATTTTATATCAGTTGCCACGCTAGCTTTCGTCATCTACCCCTGGCCTCAAGTACAGTTTATATAAGCAGAACTTGAACAACCTGATGTTTCAATGACAAAAGTCGGTGTGGGTGTTCACTTGGTCACAATGTGTACATTTGGAATTCGCTTGCATACCCGATTTCTACAGTAATTTTTTTGTGGTGATTACAATTGTAAAGTGAGTCATAATGGCTGGCATTGAGTGGGATAGAATTCTGCAAGAGTTTTCCTAGCCACAACTTCTCCGTTATATTTGAACTTGGATGTGATTTTCCATTTACCCCGGACCTAATGTTGGCACACCAGTTCTAAGAGCG
>VSDK01011214.1:176031-178512 GCA_009767595.1 Symbiodinium kawagutii | reverse complement strand
GACGCTCTTGGGTTTCGACATTTGCAGTGGGATCTTGCAACTTGCTTCCTGCAAAAAAATCATGGCTCCACGCAAGCCAAGGAACTTATCCACCATGACGACGGTGCGGCTCCGAATGCGTCGAATGTGCGCGTTTTGGATCCTCCAATCTTTGGATCAGTTCTGGTTTGGTTGGCTTGCATGTGAGCAACACAAGGTTGGCCTAGAGCCTGCGGTGTGCACAATTTGCAAGCTGTCCTCATTGAAGACCCTTCCTTGCAACTTGCCGCAAGCCGAGGATCGCGAAAGGACACGAGAAAGACACCTCCAGAGCTTTGCACATTGAGAGTTTTGCCAAAGTTTGGGTTCGTTTTTTTCAACGCTGCCACTGGATGACGTCTTGGCCAAAGAACCGGCCTGTTTCGTCACCGCACAATGCCTGGAAGTTGCCTGCGACCTGGCGGGCAGTGCTTCTGGGCAGCTAGCTGACATAAACGTTTCTTTTCCCTGCCTGTTGCGCAGGGGTGATGCACTTCACCAAGCAATTGAAACCCTAGCAGTCCGAGAGTCACACACACACACACACACACACACTGGAAGAGACATTGAAGAGACATTTTCTCTCTCGTTGATTCTTCTTTCACAAGGCATTTCTTTCCTTCCTCGCCCGCCTTGGTGACACGCGTCACATCTTCAGCTTTAAAGAAATGCGGTTTTGCCAGGCTAGGCTTCATCTCAGCCTTCGCACAAATGTTGAAGCCCTCAAATTGTTGCCCAAATGACAGACTCATCTCATCCAAGGTTTTGGTTGCCCATGGACATGTGCCTTTTCTTCCCCAATGCCAACGAAAACGCGCGGCTTGACTAGGGATTAGAATTCCAATAAAAATCAGAGCACGGGAGGTTGTCATTTTTCGTAATGTTTACTCAGTAAGCACAAGGGGCAGTTGGCCAGGCAAGAAAGGGGATGGGGCGACCATGAAAAGTCCTAGAAAGGACCGCGTCGAAGAATGGCAGCAGCATGAAATTGTTGATCATCATGGTGTGCAGGGTCTCTTCCCAAACGTCATAAACATCCTGAATAGCTTCTTGGAGCCAGTCTAGTCTGGGCCTTCCTACTCTTTGAATCGCATTTTTTGCGAGAAACTATTATATGAAAGCATGCAAGCGGATCCGTATGGACATGTATCTCAACATTGAAATTTCCTTTCTGCCTCGATGTCCATGGTCTTCTGCGCTGCCCTTCGGCATTCCTCCTGGCCATCGTTTGAACTATGGAATCAGCGAGACTGGTAAAACCACCAGGGGACATGATGGGCCACTTCGTAAGGACAAAACATAAGGTTTTGAAGGAGATTGTGAGCCACCTCCTCAACGAGATTGTCGAAAACCTCCTTCGAAACCTGAGCAAAATTTGTTGCAGACTCTTCTTTTGCAATTTGTCTCAAGAACTGAGACCCATGTGGTTCTGTAAGGGCGAGAAAGTGAGCGCGCTGCTGAAAAAAGGCGTTTTGCCTGGAAAGAGAAGACATGGGCGAAGCTGCATGAATTATTCAGAAGATCTTCAGAAGATCTCAGGGAGTCAATGTTTCGGCCAAAATTTCTGCCCGGTTACCTTGCAGAAGAAGACATGTATGAGCTATATCTATCTATATTCACATATTGAACCATATCATTCCTTGCCTCTCCACTTCGAAGTTTTCCCAGTTCCTGCGGCCGCGGGGTTCCAACTGGAGATGCTGCAAAATTCTCAGGACATCTTCTGCACCCTCCCCAGGCACTGTATCGCTAGAATCCCTATAAGCCCCCGAGACCACACGTCAAAGTCCTTGCCAAACAGCTCACTCACCTTCTCTTCGCCTCCGTTGCCTTGGACGCGGCCGGGAGTAGCACTTTCCAAGCTGTCACTGCCGATTGTGCCATGCCATTTCTGTCTGCCATATTTTCCAACCTTAAGCGGCTGGCACAAAGGAATCACAGGCTCCAGGGTCAACTCCCTCGTCTCTCCCGTAGTTGAAGACTGACGAAAGAAATATCGCAGTGAAACTTCTGATGCCGATACAGATGTCAAGCTCACGTTGATTGAGACAGCCATCGCCGCGCTGAAAGCTGAGCGAAGCTGCGATCGGGAAACCTGAGCCAACACCTGAACATGCACATGTATGTTGTTCAAGCGCCCTCGCTGCCAGGCCAGGTGTGGGCAAGGCGCATGGCATCTTAAACGCAAATGATTAGACAACAAAAAACATCTAAAAAACATGCTGCCCCTCATGTTCCACCAATGTGGCCATCGCACGCTGATTGCTTACAGCAGCGTGCGCTGCTTAGCGCTTGTACAGGTATGGACTCGGTATGGACCATCTGCTTGACTCTTGCTGCTTCCAAAAAACGTGAACAAGAGCCGCACTAGTGTTCTCCGCCGCAAGATCCAAGACATCTGATAGAATCTAAATCTGCATGTATACATTGAACTCTGACGCCATATTCCTCCTGAGCATCTAA
>VSDK01011214.1:121031-171031 GCA_009767595.1 Symbiodinium kawagutii | reverse complement strand
CACATACACATATACACATACATACACACATACATTTACACATACATTTACACATACATAAATACGTGTATATACATAGATAGATATATATATAGATAGATTCATTTATCTGTGTGTTTATTTACTATCTATGTATCTATGTATCTATTTATCCATTTGTTTATTCATCTATGTATCTATGTATTCATTTATTTTGTTTATCTATTTATTCATTGATCTATTATTAATTTGCCTATAATATGTATCGAAGATGGGTAGATAGCATACATGGTTTAAACAGCATGCAGCTTGCATAACTATATAGGGATGTATAGAGAACAATCTGGCAAAGTATAGGCTGCCTTGCTACTGATCCAGTGTGGCATAGCAAGTTCACCTCTGTGCAGACAGGATGCCACGAACAAAAAGAAGGATTACCTCACAGCGTGTGCGGCTGCCAATGTTGGATGGAAGCCCTCTGAGTGACCAAAGGGTTTGGACATCACCTTGCTATTCCATATCTTGTTGGCGCTGAACCAAAATGATTGATAGTTCTGAACATCCGTTACCCATCACTCTTAACCACGGTTCAAAATCCATCATGCATTCTTGTGACTCTGATCAAATAGGTCTGCTCGAAATGTAAGGATCAAAACCGTCTTTGACTGGCCACAGTGGCTAGGAAGAGTAAACCTTTCACAATGACTATGAACTCTCTATCATTTTTTTCAATGCAGCTGTGCTTGACTTGAAATAATACTTAAGATGCTTCCATCAAATGATCATGATATAATTGGGTCCTTCAAACTTGTTTTGTCTTCCAAGCTTGATGCAAATTGCTTTCTTTGTTTTTTCAAGTTGCAGTCTTCTTTGAGTTGGAAATGTGCTTGACGACCACGTCCATCTCTTTCCCCGATGATCGGGACACCTCATCAGAAGTGAAAACGCCACTTCATTGGATGGTTACCGATCTGCTTGGTTTCATCGTATATGGAAATTGTATGTTCGATACGGCTCATGATTTCGGATGGGATGTAGCTAAACTCGGCACATTGGGCCAAGACACATACACCAGCTTGGCATTTGCGGTGAGCCAAGCTGGCAAATCTGCCATTCCATTGGATCCCGCTGCTTCGCCCAGCGGGTGTTACAGCGCTTCAGTTTTTCATGAATGAAATGCGTGAAAACTATATCTCACACTGTCTCACACTATGTACACAACATATTTTGGCATGGGGTCATGGCAAGATTGAGCTACCAAAAGAAGTCTTGCTGGTTCCCCACGCTGTGCATCAACAGCAAGCACCTTGCATATGAGAAAAAAAAGGCAAAAACTTCGAATGTGTGCAATTGTGTGCATCTAGTGCATCTTCGTCATGCGATTCATGATGAGTTACTGGTAGCCAAGCTCACTCAATGCAAAATTAAAGGCAAGATTCGGATTGCTTTTGTCATTGTGGCATGATAAGCATGATTCCGTTCTAAAAATCTACCCTAGCTGGAGCAAGTAAGATCAACATGAACGTGTGACAAATGCTACTTAGTACCAAGAAAACTGGCCATGGCAGATTGAGCAGCCTAAGATTGGTGCCGCCTATGGTCTACCACATTCTCACGTCTTATGTCCATGCCTACGGCGGCATCGCAACACAACAGGCAGCTGACAAGGCAAACCACATGCACTTTCGCATCGTCGACGCCCATCTGCACAAGGAGCTGACGCCGGAGCTGTCTTAAAGTGTCAGAGTTTTAGTCAAGCAATGGCAGATTGCTCCTTGTGCTGCCAGTACAAACAGTTCACTAAATCTAAAGGGGAACGTATGCTGCATGAATCCCGTCTATTTGCAAGCACAGGTCGCCTGTACAATTCCATTGCTCAAAGTTTTGGAACTCACTTCTTTGATTTTTGACGCTTGTTCTTCGGTAAAGAGAGGTCGGCCCTCGCCGAGAGTGATGGGCACTTTGCTGATGATTATCCTGGAGACACAACGATGCCTGCCACTCCAAACTTGATATCAATATTTGAATAGTGATATAATCATCGATAATTCTCACAGACTAATGTTGTGAGTGGTATCACTTCTGATTATTTTCATCCTTCCATAGTTATCCATGATCACCATCACCACTGTCGCTTTCTAGACCGAAGCAATTCAGGAAAGCATCACACCTGGAACTGACCTTCACAACAAAAGTTGCATGAGCGCTCACGGATACGGTAAACATCGGTAGACCCTCACAATGGAATTCAGTCCAGTCGCAACGTTTCATGAACCCAGTCATCTTAGACATCTTCGTGACATTTCTAGAAGCAAGTTCGCTACCCTACCATACCCTACCTACCACTCCTTGTGAGAAGGCCAGCATCCAGGAACCCACGAATCGTCTCGCCCCCATCGACATACGCATCCTTGGCCCCACTGGCAGCCAGCTCTGTCAGGATCTCCTAGCAAACACCGTCTCCGGTGCATCAAAGATCAAACCACGGCAGCATGCATGATGTAGATTGATGCAGCACATATTACGTGGCACATAACAACCACTGATGACAAATCAGTGGGTGGAACCATAGACCTAGTATGGATTTCTGCGAGTCAACTCACCAATTTCAACGTAGTGGGGATTGAGAAGCTTCACGCTTCAGTCAGGTAGCTTGCGAGTGCGTTTGGAGGCTCAATTGGGCAGAGCTATACGTGCTTTTTATACTGTGATATGAAATGGTGTTACACCATACACATCCAAAAACATCTACATACATCTGCATATATCTCTGCAGGTGGACGCCGAAGACCAAGCCAGCAACCCGAAAACCATCAAAACACAATGGAACGCACCGGTCACGGCCAAGGCAAAAAAGTCAGAACCAAAAGCCCGAATCCCAATGTGAACGCTTCAACGCTGAGACCTCCAAATGTGATCAAACGATTGTTTAAAACTAGACTTCTGCATGGAACGCTCTAGGTCAAAAGTATATCGGTTTTCCAGGTTTCCAAACCAGATTTCCATATGGAACGCAGTAAGTCACATATCAAGTTTCCAATTGTAAGAAGCCTAAAGCCATCATGGCTTTGTGCATGTACCGCTTGTTGCGATTGCTTGGCCACGCCTGGAACCATGCTGATCGTCCGGATTTGGATGTCACAGGAAAGAAAACATGAATCTGTGCCACCACTGTTCAGATCCTGTGGATTTTATTAGATTTCGGACCTGGACCGGACGAGGTACCAGGACGAGGTAAGGATAATTCATTTTTGGGCCTGTGCAATGCAAGCAAATAACCATGTGCCATGGTGTTATTTTACGGCAAGAAACAACATGGACCCAGTGCGTGCTTCCTACTACTTCTGCTTCCTACTACTCCTCGTGCTGGTTTCATGGCCTCGTGAGGCTAAACTGCAACTGGACTCTGTTTACGCACGACTTCACACAAGCACGCGCGACTTAGCACAGCTACCCCACAGGTGAGCCATGAAACACTATGAAACTGCGGTTTTAGCCATAAACCACTTATCTGCTCAGCTCCTGGCATGAAATCCTATGGGAAAAGTGCATCTAATGAAAATGAGTGCGTTTTGGTAACCTCCAAAACGCAACGTAACTCAAAAGAGTACCGTAACGATTTCTCCTGGATGGGTTCCCCCAACTAAATGGAATGAAAAGTTGTAAGCGATAACGTCTTAGACATCTGCCTGCATGACATTTCACACCGCTATACAAGTAGGATCTTATTTTTATATATATATATATATACTTCGTCATACCTCCCTACACTGCTCCGAAAACTCCAAAATAGGCATTGCAACGCCAACATGAGATTGAGGGCAGTGGAGCAAATGTGACCCAAGAACGGGGTGCCATAACGAGCCATGATGAGCCACGGCTTATCCATGGGACATGGTGGGAGCTACCCGCTAAGTCGAGCTGGAGGATATCAGCTCGTGTCAAAATCTTGCGCATTTTCCTAAATGCATCTCCACATGATCTCAAATGTATCCTATCTTAGCTTAAATGCCTCCTAAATGCCATTCAAGTATACACAAAAACCATATACATAGACAATGAATAAATGATCTCAGTGCATCTAACTTGAGGCCAGGGGTAGGTGACGAAAGCTAGCATGGCAACTGACCTGACTGCAAGAACAAACAAGGATTAGCATGCATTCATTTTTGTTGAAGAAGGCCACAACAAGTGGAAACTGTGGTGCAAGAACGACCAGGGGGGATGGGCAATAATTACGTGTTTCAATTATTTGTGACTTTTGGAGGTCCTGTCCCTGCCAGTTACTTGCTAAAGCAAGAGTAACTTCAGCTAGCTGTTTGAAAACCACGAACTTCCACCGAATTAGCCCCGGGCTTTGTGTAGATTACCCTAGTATTTCTGAATGAAAACATCCCTTTCAACGCGAACATGGATGCTTGCTTTCAAGATTTCCACCAGCCATGAACATCGTATGTGCGTCTCACTCCTGTGGCGAACCCTTCGTCAATTTAACTTTTCCTTGGCAAATGCAGCGATCGGGGAAAAACACAGCGCAAAACACGCTCATCGAAATTTGCCATGCCATGTTGCTTCGGACTACTAAGGCGGCTCTGTGGGGCCTATCAAGATCATCAGTGAAACCCAGTTACTTTGACAATAAGCCAGCTGCAAATTGCAGAAGTTGTTTCTGATTGCTTCCATCAATTCACTTCAGTGGTTTCTCGTAATTTCTTGAATCTTCTTCATGCTTTCTGTGCGATCAAGACTCCCTTTAATCGCTCTGGCACTTCCACACCTCTGCTCGTCAGGACCCATACCGGCGTGTCTCCATAGGGCCATGGCTCACCCTGCAATACAGGACGAGAGGCATTCGGCAGCCCAGTCCCAGCAATGTGCAAGAAACAGTGAAGATAATAGTGAGGATAATAGTGAGAATAACAATCAGAATATGTGAGAATCAATTTTGTTCATTGAAGTTGAAATCGATTTGGAGCAATCATAAGCAATCTCATTGTTTTTTCCTGATCATGAGAAATTCGGATCAAACTGCTGGAGGCTCATTCTAAAAGGTCTATGACAAGCCCACCACTGCACTGCCCCCAAAACCCGAGCAGCACCTCCATATCTCTCACAGACTCGAAGGTCTTTCTGCCCATGACCAAGGCATCCACTGAGGCCATAAATGCACTGAAGCCTCCGTCGTCTCCCTCGGGAAGGGTAGAATTGAAGTCATTCCTTGGCCCACACATCCACCATCATCCACCCGCGTGAGAAAATCCTGGAAAATCCGTCAAGAAATGTAGCAGTTCATTAAGTTAGAAGTAACTACCTTATCATAGTGCACTACATTTCAGTCTTGGTTCTGAAGAACTGACGAACCCCAACAATCGGCACCAGTCCAGGTTACCAAGGCACAAATTCTTTCAACATGTTGGCCCATCTTGATCACTCCAAGCTCAACCGACTGTCATTGGTTGAGCACGACCCAGTCTCAGCTGAACATTGGACCCAGCTGCCAAGCATCAGCCAATCAACTGAGCCATCGGTCTTTGCAATGAAACCATCCAAACTCGTTGCGATGAAAACTGATGCTTTGCATCCGCTCATGCTTTGGCTCCGACCGCGCGTCACAGCCTGTGTTTCTTGAGCCAAAATCTGCTCAAAGGTCAGCTGGTAACACCTGGTGGGCCGCAAAACAGCTTCAACTGCTCAGTATAGTAAGGTCAAATGAACGCCTTTGGGGTGCTTTGGGATCCTGCCAGGGCATGCTCCAACATCTCCAACTCCTTTCTTCCGACTTCTCGTCTCCCTCCTCTATTGCTGCAACATGCCTCCGGCAGTTACCCCCTGCATTCCATGCGGAGCAGCCTCATCACATTGGTTGCATTGAGCATTTCCTAAAGGCCTACGTGCCCTTGCAGCAGCTTTGCCGTCTGCAAGCAGCACCATCAAATAATGCGGTTTCGTAAATTTCAATATAAAATGGGGAATGAACTTGAAGAAAACACGCTTGTGCTGAGCAAAAACCCAAATCCTTTCACTGACTTTAGCTCACTCCGGACACGTGTCAGTGGAGGTGCACAACGGGCAAATCAGCGGGTTCGTGCCCTTGGCGCAGGCTGAAATGGTAATCAGAACTGCCTTAAACGAAACCCGTGCACCCTGGAAGGCCTTCCTCAAACCATGACCCCATGTGGCAGCTCTCGGGGCTTACCGTCGTCAAAGATCCTACAACATCCTATGCAAAACTTGCTCCCTAGATTTCTATACATATGATTGCACAAGTCATGCTTCTGCACCCCTGCGCGCTTTGTGCGCGCAAACATCTCATGCTGAAATCGAATGTTTGGGATGAAACTGCATTTTTTGATCCAAGTTGCAGTGCAAACTACTGAACAGTGGCTTCTCTTGAAGTGACCTGGAGGCTAAGCAGCTAGGCCCCGGATGGTTTCAAACCTGCTCTGTGCCAGATTTGGGCCTTCATTTCACAGGACGGAACACATATAACAAATTAGATCTGTCATCAAAGAAGTCACAGTCCACCAATGTGGTCTTAATGTGGCTGTCCGATTGGAGGCCAAAACGCAACCATCAAACAGATCGGGACCTGGAAATATTTGCAGCAGCGTGTTCGGTGCGACGGCTGAAGTGTGGCAGAGTCGCCTGGCTTGGAAGCGCCAGAGATTTGAACAAAAGATATGGCAGGCTATGTGGGCCATGTGGACTGGGCCCTCTTTCCTCCGCTGAAGTGAAATGATTAAAATACAATGGCACAACAATGCACAACATAAAGCTTCACATTTCTTAGCGACACGCCTTGCCAGCAACGCTCAGCTGATAGATCTGAGGGCTATCGTGGAACTTTGTCTTCAGCAACTTGGCAACAGAGAATGGCATGGGGAAGCTGTTTACCCAACCCCGACGTAAGATGAGAAACTCAACATATAAAAAACATCCCGAAACCCAAGAATGGATGAGAAATGATGAGAAATGATGAGAAATGATGAGAAATGATGAGAATGGGAGAATGAGAATAGGTGTAAGGAGAGGGGGAGAATCTGTTTCTGCATTGCTGTGCGCATCACCTGGGCAACTGCCAAGGCTGGGCCTCACTGGGCTTCCCTGACGGGTAAACTACGAGCCTGTCGTCGGAGCTCCCGCTTGCTGAAGTCCACTACCCTGGCCTCCCAAGTCCCCAGACGTCACCAGACGTCATCAGACGCGAGACGGCACCAAACACCAAACGATGATTGGCAGAAAGATCAGAAACTCTATTTCACGAGTATTGGGCCTCACTCCGGTTCACCAAAGAGAAGCATGATGTGATGATGATGATGATGATGATGATGATGATGATGATGATGATGATGATGATGATGATGATGATGATGATGATGATGATGATGATGATGATGGTTATGACGATGACGATGACGATGATGATGATGATGATGATGATGATGATGATGATGATGATGATGGTGATGACGATGATGATGATGACGACGACACTCGTGGTGGCCCCGCTTCTCTTCTACTCTTGAAATCCGTTGGCCTGTCCATCAATCTTTTTGGAAGAAACTTCCAGCAAGGACCTTGGAATAGTGAATGGACCAGAACAGACCACTCACAAACAAACATTTCAACGTCAAGAAAGTGACAAACCACAGAACAAAAAAACTCCACAACGCTCGTAATTCTTTGTGTTTTGAAATCTTGACATAGGTGGGGCAGTGTTGTGAACCCAAACCATATGAAAGTCCAAGAAAATCATTTAGGCTGCCTGCGCAAATGAAATGAAGGGAAACTAGGGGCATGGACTCAAGCGAACTAGCCCAGTGAAATGGAGGATGTTGTGTGGTCAACATGGTTCGGAGAAGTTGCAAACACTGGCTGCACGGAGCGATTTTGTGGTTTACGGTTTATTCAAAGGTCATTTCTTAGGTTTTGCGGTTGAGGTTTCTCATGGTTTACAGTTCTCATGGTTTAGGGTTTGAAGTTATGCTCTTGCCGGCAAGATGTGCACAAAATCATTTTGCTTCCCTAGCTTTCTAACAGAAAAAAACGCAAAGGATTGCATACCTCGCATCCTAAGCAATCACTCCTGCGATGATCTCGACTCCGATTCTAATTCGGTGTCTCTGCCCGCATGGGCCGAGAGAGAGAGAGAGAGAATGCATATAGTAGTATATATATATATATATTTTTTATATGTATCCATATATCCGTGTGTGATGTGTGTCTGCATCCTATCTCAGCCCCTGGCATGTCGATCCCCTCGCCACTCTCCTGCTGCAGTCCATAGATTGAAGCGCAGTCAAATGATAACGAAGCACGGAACTGGATGAAGCTTTGGTTGAAACGCGAGCGTGCCACGTCAATCCACATCAGATCCATGTTCATACATTTTCGGATCTGTGATGCCGTTTCAAAGCCAAGGGATGCGGAATTCGGAATTCGGATTCTTGTCACCTCAAAAAAATATCAAATCTCAAAACCAATGCCAAAAAACCCCTGATTATCCTGATTCAATGCACCTTAAGTTTCCTCTTTTCCGCACCATTTTTGGGAGTATGTTGGGAGTGGGTGCCAGCAGCTCTGTATTTGTCGCGAGGCACGGTTATCATCGATTGCATTGTTTGCTTCGATCATCGTTGACCATCATTAACGACTTATCATCAACCATTATAATCATATAGAACCATCATATTTTTTTTAGTCATATGAAATCGTTGTATTTCATTGCTTATTGCATCTTATTTTTGCACGTTAACCATCAGTTTTTCCTACCGTGCATCCATTGTGTCTGTTGATGTTGGCCTGTCTGCCCTGTCCTGCAGCAGTTCCTCTAAAGGCTTCTCAACAAACATCTCCTCCTCTTCATCACCCTGACCGAGATTGTCAAAGAATCTGAATCAAAATCCAAAAAAGATGCGTTGACAAAAGAGGGAGCAAAAGGAAAGCTTTCAGATTTAAGTTTAGGTGTAAGCAAAGATGAATCAGTTTAACAATCGATTCGAGCAAAGTTCAAGCAAAGTTCAATTTGTACCCATTGTTGTTTGACCAGCTGGGGATGACTTTCCCAGGGATCTCGTTGTCCAATGTGTGTCCTCGCCTTCGAGGGATGTCTGCACCAGTCATGCTTGAGACCCTGCAACAACATCGACACGCTGTGACAGGCAGTGGGAACTCGCAACTTCATTGCGACATTTGGAGCTTGTGCAGAAGGTCATTTTGCAAAGCGACACCGCAGAAGTTCACGACTCGTTGACGACTCGTTGGCGACTCGGTGACGACTTGGTGACTTTGCTCCAAGTTCGAGGCAAGGGCCCCACCTTTCGGAAGGCCAGCGTTCCGGTGTTGTGAAGCTCCAAGACCTCCTGGAGACACTGGGGGCTTTCCCAGCGGACAGTCAGTGTCCCATCATTTATGGACAAAGCACGAATTAGATGAGATATGAAATAGGATTGAATAATATTGAATAGATATGAGATATTGAATAGATATAAGATATTTCAGGATATTTCTAATACGCAGGAATTAGGAGAGGTTTTAAGCACCTAATTTAGGGACTACAGGTGTTGGTGCGATCAACCATTGCACCCTTCTCGGGTCTCTCGTCACTTGATACCTGTCATTCAGCCTGCACACAAGCATATCCTGGAAAATTTTCGGAACGACTTTCAGTGTCCCGGATGTGCCAGCGCAGGAACAAACAAGGGACCGGAACTTCGAACGAGAAGAGAGGTGTGTGGGTAATTACCTATCGCATCTTAAACTCACCGAATGGACGAACATCCCAACGAAGACATACAAAGACCAGTCTGGTCACCTGTGGGATGTGAAAAGCCAGGGGTACAAGGGCCCTGCTCAAACAAAATCTAGAGGCTACCAAAATCACAACAGAATCAATTCGAAGGACATGCACAAGTATCTAGCCTGTGGTGTACAAACCAAACATGGGGGTTGGTCATCTGCCCATTTCTCCCGTATTGTGCATGAAAACATCAAATCCAACTATTCATCCGTAGAAATACATTTAAATCCAAGGTTTCCAGATATTCCCCAAAGTCAGATGTGAAGGCTGGCGCCGGGAACCAGCTGATCCCCATGGATCTCAGTGAGTGCCCGCTGTGATCATACCTGCTTGACATTGCTTGACCTAATCTGATGGATCAAAATGTCATAGACTTAGAAATAAAAAACTATTTGATGACATCATAGGGAATAACAAGTTTATGGGAGTAACAAAAATCATACAGCAAGCAGCTCAGTCATTCCATACAGCTGGACGTAAGAATTTGAAAAAGAAACTCTGAGAAAGAGAAAGACACCCTGGGTCCAACAGCAGCCCGAACCAGAGAAAGCCCGACCCTCTCGCGACATGAATGTGATGCGAAGAAGCGGCAAAAAAGGATGAAAATAATAGTGTCATACCCAATACCTGCAAATCGACAAAAAATATGCAATAGTACGCAATAGTACGCAATAGCATGTGATGAATATATTATAGAGTCCCACGGAATTGAATACATCCGAAGACAACGGAGAGACAAGTGGTCAACAAAAGGAAACCGATCCACGGACAAGTGGGAGACAAGCAAATGAAAAGGAAAGTCAACGTCAAACAGGAAAGCGAGAGAATGTGCTGGAGATGCAAAAACAAGCATGAACGCAAGCCATAGCTGCAAACCTTTTTGAAAGGAAACAACATATTAGAGTCATTACAGAGCAGATGCCTGGACAGTGTCTCCTGCGCTGCTCTTTCTATTCCCAGCTGTTCCATGGAAACCGCCAGCTGCTGTCCGTTGTCAATGATTGGCCTAGTTCACCAAGACTTGCAAAACAGTGATGTAATAAGTTCAAAAAAAAGGATCATACATTACACTATGAATTCGATATATTCAATCGCATCAATTGAATCAAAATGAGTCAAAATGCTTCCACATGCTGCGTGTTCAATGCCACAATATGATCTGCAGTCTCCTGCCCTGGGTCACCGAGCAAACTATTCTGTATCGGATCGGTGGTGCGAGTCAGTTGATGATGTCGCCTTCAGGGTGTGGAACTGCTGAAATGCACTGCTGAAACCTGACCGCACCCACAGTGCCTTGGTATCATTTTCACACTATCGCCTGAGTTCGCATTGAAGCCTCAGCGCGGCAACTGCAGGGCGGAAGAGAGCTTGGTGATGCCGTCCTCTGAAAAAGCAAGTTGGACTTAAGGTCTGACAAATAGATAGCGCGACAGGAATGGTGTGGGATGGTATATTGCTGAAGTTTCGGAACCCATCGGCAGGGGAACATGCACACAAACGATCACAACGCACAAAGTAAGTATCCTAAGACACGCGGCCAATCAACTCATTAATTTTGTCCACATTTAATGTTCATTTGTTTATTTTGCTTCCGATGCTATGTAGTGGCGGTGAGGCTTACTCAGCTGGGTCAGATTTTCAAGGCTGTCAGGATGTAAACCAAAAAGCGGCCATTGCTTGCTTCAGTGCACAAACGGACATGGTTACAGTGAAGGTGCTGGATCCAGTTCGCTCATACAGCAGGCCGGTTATTCACCCATACCGGGTGAAATCACATGAATTCAACAGCCATATTTAGCAGCCACTTAAAGCTTGACCATGCTCAACTCTTCCAAGTGCACAAGAACACATCTGACACGAAAGTTTGGCAGCAGATTTGCTGATTTTCCTGGGCAGCCTCGCGTGGGCGCAATCGCCTTTCTACCATCACCTGTGCCGACTTGCGTCTCTATTTGAGGCTTGGTTGATGAGTGGCGACTGAAGGCACTGCAACATCGGAGGTGGCTCTTCTCGCAAGAATGTCATGCAAATGGATGCGAGTAGCAAGTACAATCAAGTCAAGTACAGTATCAGGAGGTTGATTTGGAAAAGTACTACCAACCTTCTACACGTCCTACTCCCAATGCAGAAACATGATTGAAACCACAACGATCAAACCTAAGTACAAATGCTTGCAGTAAATACTCTCTCAGCTAAATGCTTTTGCGATCTTTTACGGCGCACTGTAAATTCACCGTTTTTTTCGTGTGGTCTCCAAACCTCATCAAAATTGTCAGATGTTGATGTTCAACCCCGCACTCTCCGTGGGTTGACCTGTTGCAGCCCCTGCCTCAAAGGCCACGGACGGCTGAATACGAAAACCCGTGGTGACTCTCTCCTGGTTGGGGAGCGCTGAAGCATGGGCGACGTTGCAACTCATGGGGTCTCCTAATGTCTCCTACGGGGTCTTGCTATGTCTCGCTATGTCTCCTTCACTTCAGTTTTGCAACGGCATGACATGGGGTCTCCTGCTTCGATGCAGTTCCACCCTGAATCGGTGCCTCCTCTGCAATGATGGAACCGCTGAGGGCCTTAGTCCGCGCAAGCAGCTTGACAGTCGAGTGAGCGGCTGAGAATTTCGGGGTCTGCGTCTCTATCTGATGTCTCTTCATGTCTCTTCCATTCTCTTCCTGGGTTCCCCTCACTGTGGTTAGATCGATGTGTGCCCGACCGATGAACCAGTCGTCTTCGTGATTAGAGCCCTGCGAAGCCAAGAAACAGCCGCGCAGCACATCGCAGCACAAGAGCACCGGTTCGCAGGAGAACTAGTGGAAGAGCCAAACATATGCCATTTATTGCCGTTGATTGCCGTTGGCCATCCAATGGTTCACCTATGTTCACCTTATACATCTTTATCCATCCCTGTACAAGGACTCCTTGTGAGCAGGACCATGCAGGACCTTGTCCCAATATCTGTGGCCCTCAGTGGCTCCAGTGACATGGGTCGTCCCTCATCGGCCAAACGCCTCGGAGAGAAGTGCTTCACTTCCTCGTGAGATTGACGAGATTCGACGAGTCTCTGACCTCTGAATGCCCTGTCCTTGCTCCGTATGTATGTACGTGTGCACATACGTCTGTACATGTACGTGCTTGACCATCATGTGCATTTGATGTATTAACATGTATATGTCTTTTTGTGTGTGCATGCCCTCGTTGGATCTAATCGGCACAGTTCTGACAGCAAAAAATGCTTCATGACTGGCAGCAGCTCCTGTGAGAAGTGTGCTGGTGGCCTTTGTCATCAAATTTGTTGCCTGCCATCAGAGGATGGAAGGGTAATGGAGGGAACTTCAAGGGAATCTGGGCAACACAAGAGACACTTGGAAATACAGAGTTCGGTAGGTGACCTGCCCTTCCTAGAAGCTGGCCAGGGCTCTGGCTGTAGCGCCATAAACGCTCACCTGAAGCCTTGCACAATCAAAGTCCTGACAGCACTTGCCGAGTGATGTGAAGCAACGAGATTCAATGTGAAGATGCATCGCAGAAAAGACTGAAAGATGATGAAACAATCCGATCATATCCGATCCATGTGTTCGATCCCGTTCCCAATTTCAAGTGTGGCATTGCAAAATTGGTCAGGTGCAGCACCTCTGGCATCGCAGCATAGAAAGCTTCAGACCACTGAGGGCAGATCATCTGCTTGATGATCTGAGCGCTGCATAGCGGTGTGCCAAATCTCATCTGCTCAGCATGGGGCCCAGTCTCACACATATCGCACTATGCTTACATAAGATATTTGAATTTGGATGATTTTTCTGGATTTCAAGGTGAAATTCAGGACGTGTAATATGATTTCTGGTTTCATCGCCCTTCTGGAAATCCAAAAATTCTAAAGGAAGCTGTCCGAACTCCAAGGAAAGGGCCCGCGTGCGATGGACAAAGTGCCGAACTCCATTGGTGCTGACAGCATGCACCATGCCTCCCACAGTCCACTGTCGTCAGTGCATGCTGCTGTCTGTAGGATGCTCCTTAACTTTTTTGGGGCAGGAACCTTAGAGAATAGGTAGATAGGTACATGAGTGGATGGATGGATACAAATTAGACAGGCACATGATTTTGCACGTATGGGATTTTGTCGGTAATGGTAGGTGAGTAGAGGCGGGATGGGCAAATAGCGAATAGAACCAATTGCATAAGTCAAATAACCTGGGACACCTCCAAATACACCAGTCTCTTCAAATAAGATCACATACGCATCAACTTGAACAACGTTTGTTTTGGTTCAGGGGTAATTACTCAGCCGGCTTGCTTCAAAGCTGTTTCCTAGAAATTGAAGAGCCGTCGGCTTCGAGAATGTGTAGCGAAAGAGTTTCAAAGCAGGCGCTGAGGCACCGCACAGTATGCTTCAGGTGGCTGGCTATGCGAAGCAGGCAAAAAGCTAGCACCGGCAACCGACTCAGTGGAGCAGTTGTCGAACTGCTAAAAGAGTCTATCATAGTCTATCGGTCTATGCGATTGATTGTGTTGCATGTCTTCAGCGTCGTTTCAATGCTACATCATGCTACATCTGTATCATCATTCCTGTATGCTGTTTACATATGTTTACATGCAAATTCTCAAGAAGTTCACTGTGAAGTGAGTTTCTGGTCCGATCAATTTCTCAGATCTTTCATCATCCAAGGCGCTCCGTAGACAAAGGCGATGTGGTCCTGGCCATGCTGCAAGAAGCGAAATCAATACACGTGACAAGGACTCGCTTGTTCAAACCTCGCTGTGTGGAAAGTATCCAGCTGCCAATTGGCCGATGCCTCCGCTGTCAATGATCCACGTTCTGGTTGGTCTGACTCCAGCTGCTTCGGGAAAGTGTAGGAAGACCTCCGCGGAAAATTGACGTTGAAGAGCTATGAAGAGGTGGGATGGAGTGGCCACGCGAAGCTGACCGCTGGGCATCACATCGCCTATTATAACCAGCATCACTCAATGAAAGCACCGAACAAATCCGAAGATATCTGGAGATACTGGTTGCACGAGTCTGACCTGTTGTTTCCTCGGCAATGGTTTAACGGCCAGTGTATGGTTGCCAGCACCACTCACCGCTCGCCTTGTCCAATCTGGCGATTCCAAGCACTTCTCCTCAGAAGCCAGGCAGAAGCAAGCTGGGATGCTTGGAAACGTCGTGCCCTAAAGGCATCCAAAGCCGACAAAAGAATCCAAAAAGATACATCCATTGCTACATCCATTGATATCCGTCGTCCCATCGCCAAGGTACCAAGTCATCTGCCTCAGCCAGGGCAGTGACACAGTGCATCACCGTTCAACCGTGTGGCGAACTGCCAGACGCCCAGGACCAGACGTCGTGAATGAACATAGGCTTCTGAAACAAGTGTGCGTACGGCATCTTGGCCGATTTGGTGTACCTGGAAGCATCTCCCAAGCCGCCAGAAGCAGCCAGAAATTGCGCCCAGTGCGCACGTTCTGAGCTCCACAGAGAGTACGGGCTTCTTCGCGGCGTTCGGTTTCCTCGCTCCCGCACTTCATTTTGCTCAACATATTGCTATCTCATTACATTAGATTTTGATTGATTTCTCAATATACTCATACATGCTGCATTGTGTACTGCTGTGGCTGTCGCAGGACGAGCTCAATCTGACTTCTCCCTCCTTTTCTGCCGAGTTGCTCGGTGATTTGGTTCTTGAACTCTACTGCCGCGTCCTTTAGCCTCAGATCGCGCAGGATGCTTTCGAGTCCCTTCTAAAAACGTCAACAAACACATGCTACCCCTGCGTAATGTCGGTTACACTACTTTGACAGTACGACCGGTGGGATTGTCACATATTAATACATACTACTACGTCAACTCGCAAGAGCTCGACCCCTTCACTTCTACCATTGCCAACACCAGCCAAAGGCTCGCGCCTTTCAAATAGCGACTTAGAGCCCTCGCGCTGCCAGGAAGCACCAAACCGATTGTGTAATTGTCTGCAGGGGATTCTTGACGTGGATGGGCAGTCGGTCCCAAGCAGTGCCAACCATGGGCATTAATGGGTGCAGAGATGTGCACGGCTGTTGATGCTTTGACCTGCAAGCGCAATATCTTGAGACATCCACTTCAGTCTCGTGCCTTGCTGAAGTTGAAGGTTTTCTTCTTCTGGTCTTCCTTCAGCCCATGGCCTCAGTGTCCCACCTTGTAGTGCTCCAAAGAGATACCAAGTGAGGTAAGAAGATGAAAAGAAGATGAAAGAATAGGTACGAAGTTAGGTACGAAGTTAGGTACGAAGTTAGGTACGAAGTTAGGTACGACTTGTGCCAAACGCTGGTTACATCTGGTTACATTTACATGCTACGTGCAAATCAATCGTCAGGTTGTCATTCTGCGGCAAGATGCTGGACCTCTGCCGCGTCAGTTTGACACCTGAATGCAAGGCGAGGGTCTGATCAGCGCCAGGCATTGCTAGGGCATGGGATGAGTCGAATGAGGATGCGAAATTCTTACGCTTTCTTGGGATGAGTTTCACCTAGTCTCACCCTGACAAGGTCTGCATAAGTCAGCCAGGCTTAACAAACCTTAACAAGACCCTAGCACAAGCCCAATGATCTTAATTGCCAGGTGCAATTAACAGGATGCTCGATCATCCCACGTCTCTTTACGGCAAAACCTTGCCCACTACCCTCGCTTCAATTTGCCTGGAATCATCCCGCCGCTTGCAGCAGTGTTTCGGGAAACCTCGTTGCTTTGCAATGAGAGCTTCTTCTGCCATATGTCTACCAAAGCAAAAACATCGAAAGAAACAAAGAATGAAAAAAACTGCCTATATATATATATACATATATATACATACATGTTCTACACATGCCGTACATACTGCACATACATGTATAATCATGTCAAAACTTCATGTATATCTATGTATACTTCCTTTGCGCATGGGTAGCTCCAGTGGCAAGGGAGAAAGCGCCCGACTTGACAACGACATAACATGACAAGCAGTGACAAGCAGTGACAAGCAGCTCCGCTGTGATTGAAGCGGCTCTCGTGACGCTGGCTGGCACCCTGACACCGACAGCAATGCATGGTGCATCATGGTGCTACACCAGGGTTGACACCTGCCTGGAGCCACAGCTTCCTCCGTCGCGGTGCCGGCTCGACGCAGCTGAGCATTGGTACCTGGCGCTGTGAATCCGGCGCTCCGTAGATGTCCGTCGTTCAGTAAGTCTTCGCTTTCATCTCGCTGTCCTACCGTAAGAAAGACCCGTGACCAAGAGGATCCCCGCAATGGGTCGCTGCACAATCCAACTTAGCATCGGATGAAAAGTCTTACCATTAAAAAAAAAAAAATCCTTTTGGAGATTGAATTTTTTTAAGATTAAAACTCTTTATGACACTTATTGGAACCTTACTGGGATGGGAAGTCGAGACTTGCTGTGCACTCTCCATGAAACCCTTGGGTCACTGCAGCTGATCCCAAGTGCTCGGCGCCACCTTCCTGGAGGGTGACGGCAGCAAATCTGAAGCTCTGGCAGGTGCTCACAGCTGCTCACATTGGTGCCATGTGCTCTATGTCCCAAGGTTCTGAAATCATTCAGGAAATAAAATCAACATATGTACTGTATACTATTTTTATTGACACCAGAGAAGCACAAGAGACCCTTTTTAAGGGCCCTTGGTGTGGTAGAGGCTCTAAGTTGCTCAGGAGTCAGGCATGGGATGATACCCGATCCTATCACGCCCGCACTGCAAGAGCACCAAACAAATGTGACATGACACAAATATACAAAATATTACAAAATTGTTCGGTTGCGTTCTTGATCGTTTTGGCACACCTGACTTTGTGACTCCAACGCCTCCAGTGGCTTATTCGGATCATCTTCATCCCAGAGGTCGAAGAGGAGCAGCAGTGGCCTTAACCGTCGCAACAGCAACAAACAACAACATCCAACTACATCCAACTACATCCAACTACATCCAACAAGATACGAACACAACAAACCACAAACATGTAAAAGCAACGCGGACGGGAATAAGAACTTGATATGAACAATGACTACCACAGCCGCAACCATTTCCGCGCCACCACCACAACCACAACCCCCCCCGCTGCTGTTGCCACCACATGAACATGATACAATCAATAAGGACCTCAGATCTGGTAAAAGAACTATCAAAATCAAAAGGAAAAAACGGTGTTAAAAAAGTGTTCATAAAACATAAAAATCACAACGGCAACCAAATTGAAAGAGTAGAAAAGAAAATAATGACAAAGCGGGTGAACATGGCTGAAACAACTACTCAATACAGTCATAAAACCAAGGGAAAAGAAAAATGGAGAAAGGCTACTTACATGATTACGCTATTCAGGTGCCGCCGTTCTGTGGCTCCGGCTGGTCTTGCTCAGAGAAGGCTGCTTGAAAGGTCTGCAGTCATGATTCCCAAAGACCACCAAACGAGACACGACTCTTGCAACCCTCGCCGGGCCTCTCTCCAAATGGGCTTCAGGGAATTTTGGATGACTGATGTGCGGTGAATCTCCTGAACCTTCCCGGACATAAGCACTGCACGGACGATACCTTGGCATTAAGACCAATCCTCTCACAGCATAGCTGGCAACTCCATCTCGAAAAATGCCGTCAGTTTATCAAGGACACCCTCTAGGCACTGCAATCGAATCTAAAGTCCTGAGGCTGTGACAAAACCTGAGCAATGCAAGGCGGTAAAATGTGATAAAATGTGGCCAGGACTGGGAGAGCCGTTGCGTGCCATTGCAAATGCGAGCGACTCAAAGGCATTTAGAGCCTGATGAGCTTGTATATCTTGCTCTAGAATCTGCAAGCTTACCCCATTTCCATGTTGTCTTGACATATGTGCCGAGCTGAAGCTGTTCTCTCTAATATCTATGCGCTCTCTCTCTCTCTCTCACTGGGCTTGGCTGTCCTGCCGCCTCACAGAGGCGCCCTCAAATGTCCGACCAAGGCACCACGCTAATATCATCTAACCTCTGTTCTTAGGACTTCATTCTCTGACTGAAATCTAAGCTGCACTCCTGTTAGGGTTCAATGACGAAACACGGTCCGAACTGTAACATCCTGTGTAGGAGAAAGGCTGGTTTTGACCGCAGGAATGGATGCCCAACCCCAGACAACACCGGACCAAAATATCTTCAAGTTTCGACTGGACTCGGCAATCTGGACAGTCAAATCACGAATGATTGAAGATGTTTCTGGAATCTATAGTCAAATGGTCGAAAATTAAGTAGATGATCGAACAAATTTAAGAAACATGAAGAAACCAGAACCAAAGGTCATCGCAGGAATATCGAGACGGTGTCGTCCCTCTAGTTCTCACTCGTACAACCACAGCTGCCAGGCGTAGCCGATTGTGCCAAGCGACGGGTCGCTTAATCCAATCACTTCTTTGTTGGGGAGGTCCGTCGCAGAAACCACCGTGCCAAAGACCTGGTACAAAGACCATCGAAGACTCAGAAGTCTTCAAAGTAAAGTTGCCATGTGGCTTTCACATGGTTGCCTACTGCCTGGTGGGACTTCCTCCTCGAGGAGAGATCAGCTGGTGAGCTAATGTGAGCTAGTGAATGATGACTGATTTATAGTGATTTGGGTTGAAAGAATCTGATGCCCACTGGAGATCCAAAAAGATCCTCGATTGCAGTCCAATGCAGCTGATGGTGGGAAAGGTCAGAGAAACAGAGGGTGGAATCCGTTTTGACCATTCCAGACTTTAGCGGGCGGCGTGCGCTGGACTTGGCAGCTTTGGTGCCTGATTGATATAGCTCCTGAGCAGAGCAAACATGGTCGAATTGTGTCGAATCGCTTCGCAAAAGTCCAAGTTGAGAAGGAGGGGACATTGCCGTCTTGTGGTGCTATGCTCGCAGCTTTTACAAAGTGGCAAGCCTTGTGGGGATCTAAAACACTGACCCATGAAATTTCAAAAGTATGTGAAGTGGAGGTTGGTCATCGCACCCGGCAAGTCAGGAGCAGCTGGAATGCCAAAGCCAATTGTCAGTCTATGTGACTGTGCGGCATATTGTCATACAATGACTGACGAGAGAGTCCCTGCGTTGATGAAAGTTGAAAGCAAATCTGCCAAGTAAAAGCAAATAAAGAATATATAGTCTATAGTAAAGAATTGGAGAAAAAAACAGAAGGACTAAAAGCATAAATTAAATCAAGCTCAAGTCTCATTCGCAGTAGACTCTGCTTCAGGATCACAGGTCTTGGCAGGGGTCTTGGCACCACCTCTCGGTAGACAGTGATTGCCTGTCGCGTGCTGTGGATGTGTCATACCCACAACAGCTACAGTAGGTCAAAGTCAGCCCTTGTCAGCCTGGGGATGGCATCATGGGTCATGTTTGCATAAGAAGTCTTACGCAAAGATAATGGTTTTTAAAACATGTGTTTTAGGTATCTTTAAGTCATGGAAGTGTGCCTGAGCCCGCGGGGATCCCATGGTGCTGTGATTTTGCGTCACCTCTCTGACTCTGTTGCCCTGTGCAGTGCCACCGAGCCACGATCACCAAACGCGGCCTCCGTCCTCCAGCCTTTGCAGCACAACAAACCATCTGATGAGCGCACCTAATAATCTGAAGTGCACAGTGCACGTATGGTGTATGATGTCTTTCGCGGATTTTGTTGTTTTTTAATGTTTTTTACATGTTTTATTGTATGTTCCGTTCCCACCGAAGGTTCGGTCCCAACGGTTCAGTCCCACTGCTGTCCAATTGCAATCATGGCCCATGGCGCAGGCGGGCCTTCCGGGTCATGATGCCTCCCAGTTCCAACTCGTGCCTTGGGCCGTTGTGAAATGAGGAACTTGTGCCTTCGTCGTCATAAGCCCAACCTGCTGCCTTTTTTACCAGGCTTTATGGTGCCACGATATGCCACGAGTCTCCGGGAGAATGGTTAACAGATGTTAACAGCAACCGCATGCAACAGCTCAGCACCAGGCAGAACAGAGCGTGCATGTTTCTGAGAGGCGAGATCCTTAGCATGGCGGCAATGGCCACACCCGAACTCCAACTGCCCTTTTGGCTCAGCTGACCAACCTACAACTAAGACTCCCAAGAACACGGCCGGTCATGGCTTCGGCGAAATTTCCGAAAGCAGCAAAGAAGTCAAAGCACAAACACTCATATCGTTGATAACTAAATGCAATTAGATCCAAATACATATATTTGTTCAATTGATTTACTTTTTTATATACGTAAATAGATAGATAGAGAGAGAGAGGGGGAAGGAGGGAGAGAGGGAGGGAGAGAGAGAGAGAGATATATATATGTATATTTATGTATATGAACAGATAGATCTCTAAATGAATCAAATTACTGGCATGCTCAATCATAGTAGAGGATAAGTCAAAAGCTGGACCAAGAGCAGAACTCCAGTGCCAAGGCACCAGGTCTGCACCACCCAGGAAGTCGTTAGAACCTGAATGACATGCGCTTGTGAAGTTGAAAGATCTCGCCTCAAAATTCCTCCTGCGTCTTTTGATGTCTTGATATGTCTTGTGATGTCTTATGATGATGTCTTATGTTTCTCCATATTTCTCCATGGTTCTCTGAACGCGCCGCGATCAGCGATTGCCTAAGGCCATTGAAGCTGATCTCACCCCATCAAGGTCTGAGGGACCGCTGAAGGATTGAGTCGGCCCATCGGCATCATAGAGTGTCACCCGCAGACCAACAATCTCCTGTTCAAGCCCAGCTTTGACTTGCTTGTGACAGGTCAGTCATACATAAAGATCTTGAGACTAAAAAAACGAGAAGGGTACTCAACATGCGAAAAAAGTGCGCAAAAAAAGTATCCTTACTCATGTCCTTCTCCATCATTATCATACCATATCCTGCCAATGTCTTCTGCTGTTCCTCTACTGCCATCCGGTGCCAACAACCCTAGCCATGTGGCTATCCTCCGTGGTTTCTTCTCGCCCGATGGAAAAGTCGAACTCTTCATCCCAAAAAGGGGTGCTGCTGTTCCTCGCTTCGTTGAGTATCTCTGGTGGCATGGCAAATTTTCACAAACAAGAGTATGAAACATGCAGGGAACCAGAACATCCAAAAATGGAGAAAAATTGCCATACGCGGGATCAGATTGCTGGTGCCTGCTCACATCTCACATCTGCTCACCATACACAAACACATCTGACCAGCTGCAACCGGGTTTCATGATCGCTCTGGTGGCATGGACCTGGAGCAAGAAATTGATGCTGTTGGAGCTGTTTCAACTTAGCTTCACCGCGTGCCACGCATGCCATTTATATAGGTTGCACATAGTTGCACTACATGTTCTTTGAATTTCATAAGCGCCATGTTATTCCGGTCATTAGCCTTCTGCCTTTTTCGTGCTTTTCACCCTGACATTGAAATTTGCTGGTGAACTGTCTGGCTCAGCTACATCCTTGGCTCACAGGGCTCCTAGCTACACCTGGACCTAGCCACCTCGTAAAAACGATCCACTCAATACATGCTCTGAACAAAAGCTAGAATTTCCGAATCTAGGCTCTGCCAAAACGTGGCCATGCAGTGAGCATGCAGCACCCCGTGCATCCATAAATGATTCCCGTGACCAAGCTGCGTTCATGGTGTGGTTGTTGCCCTTGATTGCCTGACGGAGATTGACGGAGGCTACAAGGATCTCAGACAACCCAAGAGTTGCGTCGTGTGCAAAAACTGTTTTCCGCACTTTTCATGTGCTGCATTGTTCATATTGTTCTTTGTTTTGCAACATTTTCCCACCGTTCTTCTTTGGAAATGATCCATCGATCAACGAGCGATGACCCCGATTGCCAGGCCTTCACCAGGCAATAGGGATCTGACAGGGACAGTGAGTCGAAGCGTGGAAGGCCCTTCCTCAGCGACTTGTCTGTTGACTTCTTCGATGCCATTTGTCCAGGTGCGAAAAAATCCAAAAAGTGGTTCAAAACGTTTCAAGTGGTTTCTCAGAGACTGCTCCTCCTCCATGATCAGAATTGCAACAACACAGAAATACTCAAATATGTTGACATGATTTTAGTTAGGGATGTACTTAGGGATGCTTAGGGAACCTCTCTACGCATCCCCACGGGTGATGGTACTTCCCAACTGATCCACACCCTGGTGCAACAAGCTCGCATTGTTCATCAATCTGTGCCCCTCCCGCAACTCGCGTGAAGAGCATCAGGTGCAGCCAAGGGACGCTGAAACAACCCGGCCACATATCCTGGCAGGTAGCAATGCAAAGCAGCAATTACATGCGATTATGCTGCGATTACCACCATGTAACAACAGCAGCAACCACTATGCTTCAAGACTCACTCGCAAGGCGTCACTCGCCTACATATGCGAGAGATGTGCTGATGCTGACGCTCATCATTTGCCTCACATTTGTGGCGTCCGATCCAAACAAAGGCATTTAAAGAACAACTAAGAAATCGAAGAAAACTGAGCAAATCGAACCGAACCAATACCTCAACCATCCATCAACATCAACCAAGACATAACACCGAGCAAACAAAATTCAACGACGTCAACCATGCACTAAAGCGTCACAGACTATCACTAGAGGATATATGATGTCATGATATGTGAGATGTATGCCTGGTATTCTCGCGTCATCTCCAGGATGTTGCTGTCATGTTCTGAGTCTCTATCGCAAGTGTTTCCACATATTTCCACTGCCAAGTTGCAACTCTCAATTTTTCCAGGGCCAAACTGCCATCTGATGGTGCGCCAGAAGTCTGGGACACAGAGAAGAAACTCTGATTGGTTTCTCCGGCCAATCCCAGGGTGTCTTCCGGGGCGATCCTGCAACCATATGGGATGCCAATGCAAGCCATATTGGCGATGTGGGCACTGTGAGTGAAAGAAAACACAACGGCGTGTAGAAGCAGAAAAATCGGAAGCCCACAGGGAAAAGAATGACATGCACAACGCTGTAAGTAGATGTAGGGGGGTTCGTGTGGCGCATCCCGTGCCACGGCTGCCAAGCTGAGTGTCCGTGACATGCTGCAGTCAAGGCACATTACAGCTGGCCCTTCATGTTCTCAGCGTCATGCACTGATCCATCTCCATGGCCGGAGCACTGGCAGTCAAATGTTGTGAGAATTCAAGTTGCTCAAAATCTCGCTTGAAGGGATCCTTAAATGAGTTCTAAATGGATCCTTAAAGTTTCACCGTGTTTCACCCGTTTGGGGCTTGGTTGGGATGCTCAAATTGCAACAAGTTACTTTGGTTGCTCGTTGATTTTCCATGTTTTTTCCAGCATTTGTAACATTTGCGAAATAAATTCTGCGAGACGCGGAAGCCAAAGGATCACCACAGGCTTTGTTCACAGGGTTTTCAGAGGCCGACTTGACTTTGTGAAGTCTCATGGCGTTCCCAAGCGAAGGGAGACATGGAGAAACCCTATAGAAATCGAAAAGCACCTGAATTGCGAACCAAGCCGAGCCTAACTAAGAGCTTAGATTCAGTCTAGATAGTCTAGTATGACATAATCAAACCACCAGTGGCTCAAGTAGCCATCAGTCGGTGCCATCAGTTTTTGACCTGAGAACTTCGGCTCAACACTTCAGCGGGCGATCTTCACCCTGGCTGGGCACCCAGGCAAGGCTCACATGGTCCCATGAAAACGGTACCACTGAGAACGATCTCAGAATGATCTGAGAACTGCAGATGCAGAGCTCTTAGAAGCAGCAGTTGCCTTGAGAACTGAGACGAGGCGGAAATTCTCGCGCTCAAAAGGCGGAGCTGTGCCACACTGTACACCGGATGCAGGCGCCAAAGGCGCAAATTAATGGGACAACGATGTGGCTTGCCCTCTGGGGCTTGCACAACAAAAGATCACTGAGACAAATGAGACAAAAGAGACAAAGGAAAGGATGGGAAAGGCTTGACAAGAGGGAATTAAGAGGGAACTCTAAGAGGGAACTGTAGGAGGGAACTCTATGACTTCTAATGCAGAAGTGCATAGACACATCACGTCATCTCCAAGCCCCAGAGCTTGCCACATAAGATGTATGGCAAGAGCTTTAGGTAATTGACTCAGTTTGCAAAGCTGAAACAATGCACGTGACAACTGTGGGAACACTTGATACATCTTCATACTTGTGAAAATAACTCAGTTTGACTTTCTCATGTCTCAAGTCTTTGTCCACCTTTACCCTTCTGTGCTAGTGTCACCAAGGATACGCTTCTCTAATTCAGCACTACCCATGATCTGCAGCATCCTTGGTATTCCTCATGCTGTGCACATACTCATGCTGTGCACATGCTGTTTAGGCGCTAATTTATAGCACATCATGATGAATTAGAATGTAAAAAGTGCGATACTAAAGCATGCATCGCTTGTATTTAATCGAGGAGGAGAGGTCCCACTGCGGAGATCTCTAGAGAGCCCTCATTCAATGCCAAACAATTCTCAGGGAATGGCATGGACAGTTGCGGAATGTTGTGGCGGGTGATAGTTTGAACATGTTCGAATGTCGACACTTTTCTTGCTCAAGTCAATAGTGTCACCCTTTTGCTCTTCCCATGGCGCGTGCTACAGACATTCCACCAAAAACGAAACACAACAAAGCAAACGCAAATCCAGGCTCAAGTGCCTCGATCTTATCGCAATGGACCCAATGTTCTTTCAGCTTCAGGACATTCCGACGTCAGGTCTGGCCTTGTCACCAATTCACTTAGATTGACTTGCAAGTAAACAAATGTAAACAATGTCCAAGTTTACAAACGATTCCAGTGTCTTACAGAGATTCTTACAGGATCTGCCCTTCAGACTCTCTTATCTGCACTTCATTTAGGTCTAGGTCACCCGGCCGGCTCTTGTTTGCAAAACTGCGGCTGGCCTCCCCTGCATACAGGGCGTAGTCTCAAGAGTCATATATATATATATATATAATTGCGCGTGTGATGTATGTGCACAATCTAAATCCGTAGTCACTTGCCCTCTGGGGCTTGCACAACAAAAGATCACTGAGACAAATGAGACAAAAGAGACAAAGGAAAGGATGGGAAAGGCTTGACAAGAGGGAATTAAGAGGGAACTCTAAGAGGGAACTGTAGGAGGGAACTCTATGACTTCTAATGCAGAAGTGCATAGACACATCACGTCATCTCCAAGCCCCAGAGCTTGCCACATAAGATGTATGGCAAGAGCTTTAGGTAATTGACTCAGTTTGCAAAGCTGAAACAATGCACGTGACAACTGTGGGAACACTTGATACATCTTCATACTTGTGAAAATAACTCAGTTTGACTTTCTCATGTCTCAAGTCTTTGTCCACCTTTACCCTTCTGTGCTAGTGTCACCAAGGATACGCTTCTCTAATTCAGCACTACCCATGATCTGCAGCATCCTTGGTATTCCTCATGCTGTGCACATACTCATGCTGTGCACATGCTGTTTAGGCGCTAATTTATAGCACATCATGATGAATTAGAATGTAAAAAGTGCGATACTAAAGCATGCATCGCTTGTATTTAATCGAGGAGGAGAGGTCCCACTGCGGAGATCTCTAGAGAGCCCTCATTCAATGCCAAACAATTCTCAGGGAATGGCATGGACAGTTGCGGAATGTTGTGGCGGGTGATAGTTTGAACATGTTCGAATGTCGACACTTTTCTTGCTCAAGTCAATAGTGTCACCCTTTTGCTCTTCCCATGGCGCGTGCTACAGACATTCCACCAAAAACGAAACACAACAAAGCAAACGCAAATCCAGGCTCAAGTGCCTCGATCTTATCGCAATGGACCCAATGTTCTTTCAGCTTCAGGACATTCCGACGTCAGGTCTGGCCTTGTCACCAATTCACTTAGATTGACTTGCAAGTAAACAAATGTAAACAATGTCCAAGTTTACAAACGATTCCAGTGTCTTACAGAGATTCTTACAGGATCTGCCCTTCAGACTCTCTTATCTGCACTTCATTTAGGTCTAGGTCACCCGGCCGGCTCTTGTTTGCAAAACTGCGGCTGGCCTCCCCTGCATACAGGGCGTAGTCTCAAGAGTCATATATATATATATATATAATTGCGCGTGTGATGTATGTGCACAATCTAAATCCGTAGTCACTTGCCCTCTGGGGCTTGCACAACAAAAGATCACTGAGACAAATGAGACAAAAGAGACAAAGGAAAGGATGGGAAAGGCTTGACAAGAGGGAATTAAGAGGGAACTCTAAGAGGGAACTGTAGGAGGGAACTCTATGACTTCTAATGCAGAAGTGCATAGACACATCACGTCATCTCCAAGCCCCAGAGCTTGCCACATAAGATGTATGGCAAGAGCTTTAGGTAATTGACTCAGTTTGCAAAGCTGAAACAATGCACGTGACAACTGTGGGAACACTTGATACATCTTCATACTTGTGAAAATAACTCAGTTTGACTTTCTCATGTCTCAAGTCTTTGTCCACCTTTACCCTTCTGTGCTAGTGTCACCAAGGATACGCTTCTCTAATTCAGCACTACCCATGATCTGCAGCATCCTTGGTATTCCTCATGCTGTGCACATACTCATGCTGTGCACATGCTGTTTAGGCGCTAATTTATAGCACATCATGATGAATTAGAATGTAAAAAGTGCGATACTAAAGCATGCATCGCTTGTATTTAATCGAGGAGGAGAGGTCCCACTGCGGAGATCTCTAGAGAGCCCTCATTCAATGCCAAACAATTCTCAGGGAATGGCATGGACAGTTGCGGAATGTTGTGGCGGGTGATAGTTTGAACATGTTCGAATGTCGACACTTTTCTTGCTCAAGTCAATAGTGTCACCCTTTTGCTCTTCCCATGGCGCGTGCTACAGACATTCCACCAAAAACGAAACACAACAAAGCAAACGCAAATCCAGGCTCAAGTGCCTCGATCTTATCGCAATGGACCCAATGTTCTTTCAGCTTCAGGACATTCCGACGTCAGGTCTGGCCTTGTCACCAATTCACTTAGATTGACTTGCAAGTAAACAAATGTAAACAATGTCCAAGTTTACAAACGATTCCAGTGTCTTACAGAGATTCTTACAGGATCTGCCCTTCAGACTCTCTTATCTGCACTTCATTTAGGTCTAGGTCACCCGGCCGGCTCTTGTTTGCAAAACTGCGGCTGGCCTCCCCTGCATACAGGGCGTAGTCTCAAGAGCCATATATATATATATAATTGCGCGTGTGATGTATGTGCACAATCTAAATCCGATCATTGCGATGGGGCTTGTTTTTGAGTCACACGATGTCACACATCTGTTCCTTTTTAAGTCGTTTCTCTCTATATCCAAAAGATCATGATCCAAGGTGCGAGCTCTAAAGTCTGATAGTCTGTAGCGGCTCTGCATGGCGCAAAGTGTCGTTTCGCCTATCCAATCCACTGGCCGCTGCAAAAGGTCTTCCACCTGAACGCGCTCACTCTGCAAACATGTCGACTCCTAAACCCTTCAGGATTGATACGAACGCCAGTGCCTTGCTTACTGCAAGGTTTGTCTCCCCCAAAGCCACTGTACTCAGGCGGCCTCTGGCACCATGAGGGGGCAAATTTCGTTTTCTACCTGCCGCAAAGAAACTCCAGGCAATGACAAAAACCAAGTGTGCAAATACAGTTGAAGGCCAACGATGGGCTTCAATGTGGCAGCAGAAAGGGGGGGCTCTAGCCAGGCCACGACTTGCGGACATGGACGGAGGCTAAAGTGAGACAAAAGACATGAAGGTTGTAGCGAAGCACAGCTGCCTTGAGAAGACGAATGATTTGGGAGCTAACCCGTGTAGCAACATCTCTGGCAAAAAACCGGTCTCACCTGGTCCGAAGGCAATGTCCAAAGATGGCCGCCCTCTGCCCGGAACTGGCACGTTCCAGAGGTGCAAAGCTGCTGATGCCACTATACAGCTGGAGACCCCTGCCTCAGCCTGTCTGCTGTTGTCTTTGCAGATGCAATTCTCGACATGCTTTTACTTTGACTTGGAGAATATCACATGGCTCTCTCTCACTCTGACGGGACTGCTAGTAGCCGTCCCATACTCCACAAAGATTGCCCAAGTCAAGCACACTCTGAAGCAAGAAATATGTGCAAATGCCTTGTCAGCTCGCTCCTTCCATTCAGGGCAATTCTCCTGCAAATACTCCTGAGTGCCAAAGTGTTCCCATGGGCGTCTATGTTTTGACTGTGCTGCTTTTGATGTCAACGCGTGGATTCCCCACATGATCTTGACGAATGAGGTTGGGAATTGGTGCCATGTAAACTTAAAGTGTCCTGGCAAATGTGACAAGCCTGCAAACCCTGACGATTCTACCACAAACTGGTGGATCCAAAAAGGAAGTAGAACATTTGTCAAAACAATATGGGCGTCTCGGGACAGTCCAAAGAAAGAAAGCTAGCGAAGCCACTGATTAATGTGCGCAGCTATTTGTAGGATAATTTTGGTGACCACAGCAGCGCAACAACCACAGCTTCGATGGAGCTCTAGGTCCTTGCCGATCTCGAAGGGACGAATTGGTTTCTGGTTGGTGCAGTAGCTCAACAGAACCTGTTGTGCATAGCAATTTGGCAACCGGGCCCCTCAACTATGGCAATAAACCATAATAAACCTACTCTTTGTTTCAATTTGGCCCGAGCCACGCAAGAGCTTTGGTGGTTGCTGCTTGCTCTCGCTGATTTTGCTGGACAGAAGGAGAAGAATTCAATAAGGAGCTGGAAAGGTGCAGAGCAGCAGCATAAGAAGCAGAAGAAAAAGAGAATTAATGAGAATTAATGAGAATTATAAGAATAGAATTCTAAAAGCAGAATTCTAAACCTTCGAAGAGCAAAGAACTGAGATCGCAGTGCTGCACCTTCATCGGGTTGCAGTTGTGCCAGTCGTAGAAGCGGCGTGTTCGCACCTGTAAATCGAGGGTGGGAACCACAGCTGAAGCACACGCACGTGCATGGCCAAACTACAAGTCTGAAAGGTCGGTTCTTCAAAACGTCTTATGATCCGTTTCCAGGCAAAACTTCAAAATGAAGTTCCACAGTTTCTGTCTTGGTTCTTCGTGAAGGTCGCTTGCACAGTCTGCATGAATTAGTTCTGCAGTTGCATAGCGAAACGATGTCGGCTGCCTCATCGTAGCCGGCTTCTCTGCTTTCGCATGAGTCCTGCATCCCCAAGTTTCACAATGCGCTACTTTGTCCTTCCATGTTGGGGCTCCAGTTCGATCTGTCAACGTAGATCCATACACACATAACATAACGTATTAGAAGACACAAATTGACCAATGGTGAGATCCGTGAGCGCCTTCTACTTACACAATTGGCAACTTTCTGCCATGCTTTGCACATCTTTCCACCACATCTTGCAATGAGCATGCTACGGTCGCCGCAGTGACAAAGATATGGCACGATATGGCTCGGATAACTTGACAAGGTCACACGAGGTCAAAGCGGGCACAGGGGAACAAACAGCAGTGTTTTTTTTCTCGCTGCACATCCGAAAGTCAAGGCAGGCTCGCCGGCTTGGGCTTCGCCGATGGCTGTGACTAGATTTCAGAGCGATCAAATCTTTTCATAGTCCAACTTGCCCTCAAGCTTCTTGTTGTCAGCGATCTTTCCTAATCTCCACAAGCACTGGGCTGTCATAGCAATAGAGATCCACCAATCAAATAAACAAATGCAAGTTTATGCAGAGGAGGAATGTGGAAACAAGTCAAGAGCCCAGCATCTGGCAGCTTTCATGAAATCCTCTTCAACCACATAGTCTCGCTCAGCACGAATGGCAAACATGCCAGCCTCTGTGCAAATGTTGCGCATGTCAGCGTTGTTGAAGTTGTCCGTAAGCTTCCTGGTCGCCACCGCTTCATTGCACTTGGTCCCATAGAAAACTTGCATTGCACTAAAGAAGTAACTGGGCAAAAAATGCAAATCTAATCAATTAGGGCAAATGTACACACGCGCATACATGTACGTTTACACATTCACTTGCAAAATGATGCAAATAAGATTAATAAGGACACACATCACACCATGCGAGAAAAAGAAAGAGCAAAAAAATGCAATTAAGGATATAATATATATTATATATATATATATAAGAGTTCAACTCCTCACCGAGCTTCACGATGGCTTCATAGTCAATATCCCCATGCTTCGTGATGGGGTTGGCCTCAGGGTGAGCAAGGAAACTCCACACGGAACCTAACCCGAACAAATTCGGCGTACAACAGGAGCAAAATGGAGCAAGCCATCTGAACACACCCATGCCAATCCATGATCCTTTCACGTCTCAATGCTGCTGAGTTGCATGAATCTTAAGCACTTCAATCCTGCCCTGCTCATTTGGAAGTGGAATCTCGATCTTTCTGTCTAATCGCCCAGGTCGCAACAAAGCAGGATCCAGAGTATCTGGACCTTGCGACAGGAAAAGGAGCAAAAATACAAACCACTACCATGATCCAAAGGATCAAAGCGTGGATTTCATCACTCCAAAGTATTCGCAAAGGATGCAAAGGATGCTTCATGATCTGTCCTTTTCAGTGGGTTCTTCATTGCAATTATGGCTGCGTGATCTGCGACAGCCCAATCTGGGGTACAGCTCTAGGTTCGAGATAGTTTTTGCTGAGGCATTGTATGTATGCGTGTGTGTGAGTATTATATATGCTTTACTTCTCTAGTGTATCTATCTATCTATCTATCTATCTATCTATCTATCTATCTATTTGCATATTTATTTGCTCGTTTACCTATTTATTTGGTTTGCTCATTGGCAAGAAACGGACAGAAAACGAGAGCCTCGAATCAGATCTGTCGAATGGTGCTGAAGGGCAACCTGTGAATACAGTGCGCGCGCAAATGAAACCTCGCTTGGGAAGGAGGGGATGATACGTAGTATGGGACCCGCTTGCAAATGCAAACCAAAGCTAGCAACTAGCACCGCACCTGAAAGATCCTGGAGGTATACAGAAGGAGCCATGAGGAAGGGGACCTTTAAGGGGGCCTTTCGCGGGGATGGAAAAAGGAAGACCTGTGCTTTTTTGACCTGTCGACTTGAGCATGTGCGCCTGATCACGCGTGCACAGTGTGCTTGTTCCGATCTCCCCTCAGTTGTCTGTATCCATTGTCTACTTATGTAACTTAATGAACTTCTGCATCTTTGTGTATTCAGCAGGCATCCATCAACGCGTGCAAAAACCCGTGTGTACATATGGGGGATCTGAATTTATGCTGGAGTGGCAGGATTCTGTGCAGAGAGGCAGTCATCCTAAAAGGAAGCAACGAAGAGTCGTCACCCTCGAGTCTGAGGTGCGAACGATTGGTGGCCATGATGATCTTCACGCGGCCCAAGTCATCAAAGCCATCAAGCTGGTTCAATAGCTCCATCCTCAGCGCTTCTCAGCTTCCAATTTTGAAGTGCTTGGAGGATCTTGGAGGATGCCCGTGTTTTGGGAAAGTGCAGGGATTGGAATCACATCACTGATGATACAAATGGAATTTCTGTATCAGGAACCTCCACAAGGGTAGAGTTTAGGCCCCGCGCGCGCGGCATCTGTCCCAGTTACAACGTGCGTTGGATTTCTCGATCTGCCGATGTTCCTTGAGAGAATCGTTTTCCTCCAATGGCATCGATCTCATCCATTTTGGCAGCCAAGCTCGAACGCGCGACGTTTTCAAGATGAGGAGATCCCAAAAATGATCGAAACATAGCGGAACTACCCAAAATCTTAGACCGAATGAAAACATAACCAGAACTAGTGTTCACCAAGGATTTTAATGCAATCCGCGTTGACAAATGGCAGGGCTCCGTTTCAATAGCTTTGAATAGTATTTAATTGAACCTGGACTTTGAGGGGTTCCCATGAACAGACCGGGGCGTCAGTATGGCAATGCGTCAGATCTGATCGCTGCACGGCGAGCATCCATGAAGATGATGCAAGGCTGGTGCTCCTTAGCATATCCAAACATCTCTCGAATGATTCGGGCAGACTCTCCGATGTACTTGTCCACAATTGCGGATGCAACCACCTGTGAGCTTTCAAAGTCAAGCTGGATCTGCTTCATGCGATATCATGCGATCAGTAATCAACTGCCCACTGGTCCACACGAACACATTGTACCACGTTATCATCAGTCATTGCCCAACATGACTTGAATTACTTGATATCCTCATCCTCACCCTCTTTGTGCCATCTTTTGGCCTCCAATTTGAAGCTGTGCATCCCTATCCCAGCAAGCAAATTGCGCCTTAATGAAGGACGCCGTCATGTTGTGTGCCATGGCGCGGGCCAGAAGCGTCTTGCCGGTGCCTGGAGGTCCGTACAGAAGCACTCCTTTGGGCGACTTGATGCCGACGCGCTTGAACAGCTCCTCAGCAGAACGAACATGAAAAAACATGAAAAAACAGGATACAGCTTCAGCTGTTTCCAACATATTCCAACCATGCGAAATCACATTCCAACCATGCGAAATCACATTCCAACGCTGCGAAAGCCATCATCCCAAGCCATCCCAAGCCCCCACCAGGCTTAGCTTCTGGGTTTGTTAGTGGTAGCTCGATGACTTCTCGCATCTGTCGGATCTGCTCAGTAAGTCCACCGACATCGCTGTAGGAAATTTTTCCCGGGTCTTCGTGCAACATGCTGAAGACCATGGGATCCACCTGCCAAACTCAAAGCTGTAGAAAAAATGAAAAATGAAGAGAAGATTTGCTAACACAAGAAAGGATAAGAAAATTTAGGAATTCATAGGTTGGTGAAAAATAGAAAAGGCAAAGCAACATATGTGGCGGAAGAATGATGCCCGCATCGGCATCCTCCTGGCGCTAGCTTTGCGTTCTACAAATTTCTACACGAAGTTCGACATGATCGACATGACTCCAGGCACCTCACGCGGTAAGAGCCGCATGATTGTCAACGTGGTCATGTCCAGTGACACACGACTTCCGGAGACGAGTTTGGACTTGTCGAGCTTCACTTTGCAAGTCACGACGTAGCGAGGGCCACTCGAAGCTTTCACAATGAAGCGTTCAGCATCAAGCTGTCTCCTTAGCACAGGCATTGCGCTCCTGGGGGTCCTGGTTGGCACAAATGATTCATGACGCGCCATGCCTATGCCTCACAGCTGCCTCTCGTGCTGTCAAGGCACAGGACCTCTCCGATGATTTGGCCAACGCTTTGAAGGGCCTTGAGGTGATCTTCAGACTTGTCGTAGTCGACGCTATTCTTCTTCACCTCACAAGGCCCCAAGATTGACACATGATTGGTATCTTGCGCACAAAGCCGTGCTCAACCCCGAGTTGCGCATCCCCTTCGTCACTTAAAACCTCAACATCTTTCAACATTATCAATTGATCATCACCGTTTTTTGATCAAATGCTGCATGATAACTGATATCACTGTGTCGAGGAATGTATGCTGGCAGAAAATGATGTCAACTTGACTGGGCCCAGAACTGCGACAGCACCCAAGTCTCTGAATCTAAATGTGTTTCCAAGTCGCTGTCTCTCTCAACTTCTTCACTCGGGATTCGAATTCACGGTGCTCTTGCACCTTGGCCACATAGCGCTTCAAGGCACCATCATGTTCACTCTCACCTTCTGCCATGCTTCTGGCCGAAAGATCCCCGGCCCTGTCTTGAGTGAGAATGGCTGCAAAAGCTGCTGCATCCAAAACAGCTCACTAGTTCTCCCAGTGCGATAAGATGTCGAAGAGTCCAAATAGGTTGGATATATGACACATGCAGATACAACACAAATCAGAAACGGCTCGGGCAAAGAATGACACAGATCCACTCCACCTGCACATTGCAATGTGAGGAGATGGAATCTGTCCATCTTTATCTTTGTCAATCATCCAAGGGCAGAAGTCCAAAACAAGAAATGGACAGTGTGCTTTACTCCTTTCATCTGCTTTCTGTTCTTGAAATGCAATTTCTTAAGCAGTATTTTCACTAGTTCTTGCATATCTTTTGTGATCTTTTCTCTTCAGCTATGGCTTTGTCTCTATGCCTCAGCTAGACATCGGCATCACGGCCACTTTCAGCCTGCTGCTTCTCTACAAGTTTCGTGTAGTCGCTCCTGAGTGCAAAGGTGTTGAAACTCTTGAGATTGGACCCTGTGCCCCAATGTGGAGCAGAGCTTCAACGACGAAGAGCTGAGATTGGCTCAGATAAGACTAGGGTGTGGCAAGAGATGGTAAAAGATACATGAATTGTGGTATTATAGCTGTGCAGTGTAAGTGAGATGTGGAAGAGATCAAAAACTGTGGACATTGCACCTGTTGCAGTGCAAGACAGTGTGAGTGGAACTTTAGCAGCAGCATCGAAATTGGTTAAGATGGTCCTCTCCTAAAAGTAGCTAGAAACTAGAACCCATTTGCCTTTGATGTGAGCGCAGATGCAACACATGTCTGCCGAGGGACTTCTCCACCTTGGCTGATTGTGACTCGCATGCTGATATCAAGGTGGCAACGCAATTTGCAGGTGCACTGTTGAATATATTGACATGAAGATACATGATACATGAAGCATGTTTCGGCAGCATGGTCTTCAGAGATACCGGCTGCCAAACGCTAAGCCTGCTGTCATCACAGAACATTGCCAACAATGATGAATAGCCATCCACATCAAGCCAGCGCATGGACTTGACTGTAAAAGTCAACCCAGTAAGGACTACATCATTTCTTAGAGGATTTGTGTGCAATATTCAGCCCAAGAGTGGACTCCTGTCAGGGGATGGCTATGATGGCTGGGGTTGGCAAGCTTCCGCGCATGGATCAAGGTACCAGTATGGGATTGTAAACGCTTTGTATTTTTGTAACATGGCCAAGGACAAGCGAGATGGAAAGTCAAGGGCCCCTCAGCCGAAAATCAATGAAACTCTCACTCTCTGTCTCTGTCTCTGTCTCTCTCTCTCTCTCTCTCTTCTTCTACTCTCTATTTTGCATTCTTATAATCCTTGTTACTATTACTATATTCATTATAATTTATGTTGTTCTATTACTCCCACTTCTTCTCCATTCTTCTTCTCTCTGCCCTCTTTCTCTCCAACGCTCAATGAAACGAATGAAACACATCACGTTTCTAACTGCCCACCTGACGGTTGAAGTCCTCGAGCTGTGAGAAGTTCTTCCGTTTGGAGATCAGATTTTTCAATTTCGGTGGGTATCTCAGCGAGGCGAGTCCACTGTCATCACTGTCATCACTGTCATCAGTGAAGATCATGGAAGTATGCCGAGGTATCCGCCAGGTATCCGCCAGGTATGCCGAGGTGCTGTCCCACACAATACCAGCTTCCAGGCGCGTCACAAATACGATTCGCTGGATCCGCGACCCAGGCCTTCGATTCGTTGGACACGTTGAGCACCTGGGACTTGGCGATGGCAGCTACCAATCCATTCAGGGTGCCCAGCCCCTTCAGCTTGAGCTCAACTGGAGCACCTGATAGATCCGCATCAAGCCATGCTTTGTGGTGTGCACCTCCTTGAAGCGCTTCGGATCTAAACGCACCTTGCCACACGGGCCAATGAATCTGCTGGGAGACTCTGGATGCGAATTCGAAACTTGACATTTTGAGATCCGGGGTGTGCTCGCCAAAAGGAGAGAAGGTCGGAGTTTCATAGAGTTTCACCGTGGCTCAGACTGGACTCTACACCGTCCACGATGACCCACAAAAATAGGGACTGTCACCACTCCCAAGCCCAACACAGTGGGCCCTGCCAAGGTACACCATCAACGAGATTGTGCTTCACTGCATTGTAGACAAAGGACCTGCAAAGCCAACATGACAAGCAGTGGGCTGATGTGCTTGACATGTTTTGCTACCTGATTGCTAGCTACTGTAGGTCAAGGCATGCAATTCTTCTGTGCTCTCAGGGTAATTATCATATCAGATAACCCAGGCGCACTCACCCAAGAACAAACAGCAATAGCACAAAAGAAGAAACAAGTGACCGAACCAACATTGATCCCAAAAACGCCAATTGTTAGTAATCACCTTGGTCCTATCGAAAGACCACAGTCAGTGGATCTGCTGACTTCATGATCTGCATGCAATTCGAATTCCACTTCCACTAGTGCTTGAATTGACCAAAAATGTGGTACAAGAGACTCTCGCATCATCGGAGTAGGTGTTGGATATGCCGAATATTTGCCTGCCAAAGATCCACGCAGTACAAAGTCTCACTTGCCACGAGAAGTTAAACCACGTAAACATAAATGTTCTGCCACTCTTCCAAAAATAGAAGTCCGGCAATCAGCCATCAACTTTCGTGAGCAAATCAAAAACCATGCCGCAGTTCCGCCAAGCTGCTGCATGTAGGATCTTCAGGCCCACAAATGTCCTGAGTCAATCTCTCTAAGAGATTTTTGAATCCCCACGAATTATTCTGCAGCAAATTCCGGGACGACCTTCTTAGCCCTCTTCATGCCAGATTATCTTCTTCATGCCAAACGAATCCAAATGATTTCATCGGATGTGAAAATACTTATGACCTTTTGGCAGACCTCGCTAAGGTGACATGTGACCTGGGCCGATCACACATGATCTCAACACACTGTCCATCTCGCAGCCGCGGCACGGGAAAGACGGAGTTCCCAATGCGTGCGAAGTGTGCAGAAATGCGGAGGTCAGTCTCACGCTCGCCCGCCCAAACGAGAACGTAGTCTGCCAAATGCTTCCTTAGACTTTGACGATGTTAGAGCTGCCTTCCAAAACAAAGTTAAATGGTCTGCTTGGAACTTGAAATTTCAGGACATTGCAGGAAGCGCTTGCTCAAGTTGCTTGGAAAGTTAGTTTTCGGAACAAACAACCGTCACCTATATGCAAACAAACAACTAGAAGCGCAAAGCCTGGCCATGAACTGTCTCAAAACGCCTACCCTGCACAAGGACAAGCAGCATGATGTTGTGCGCCTTTTTCACTGGATTTGAAAGGATACGGCCAATGGTTGCAATGTGCTCGTGATTCCTGAGACAAGTGCGGGTCACCTGATTTTGTCAAGCACTTGATGTCTGTAGCACTCCATGACTGTTGCCAGTGGATAAATTGCAATACCATGTGTGCAAAGGCTCAAGCGTACACCAGAATCACAGCACTTCGAATTCCTGTGAGTTCCTTAAGACATTGAATTCCTTCTTGATGGGCTTCAATTATGGTAAATGACACCCCTTAAATGCTCCAGCACATTGCTGCTGTGGCTCCATGTGTTCCCATCTGCGACAGAAGTTCGCTTGGCTATGCCAGTGATTTGATAGCCGTAGTCCCACCATGCCAAGACCCGCGAGTCTGCAGGTGTGTTCTTCTCTATCCACTTGTAGCCTGTCTTCGGCATGCGGCCTATATGGCCTGAATGGCCACCATGCCTTCAACATGCCTTCATATGATTCTCTCATCTTGCGCATTACTCTAGAAATCAATGAAAACATGATAATCTTATTGTTCATTTCGCCAAAAAATGATACAAGCCTCTGATTTCGCACTCGAAAGGGTCCTGCCTTGGTAGTAGTCATCCACCACGATGGTTTGACCATTTCGCAGGCGCGCCTCATACGCCAAGCCCGGGCCAGCCAACGAGTCAGCATGCTGGTAGCCTCAGTCGCTTCGCCAGTTGAAATGTCGATGGAGGTTGAAACATGATGAAACACTCGGATACATTGGATGGGCCCGTGACCCAATCCATGATGCCAACCATGAGTACATCTACAAGGTCCCGGAAATCCATCGAATTGCCTTCAGAGGAATCCAAGTTGGTAGATCCTACTTAGATCATCTCTTAGATCTACAATTTCCAAAAGGTTCGGTCTGCTTCGGCACTCCTTGGTCGCAGCTCCGCTCTTCCACTGCCGAGTTGCACAGCGAAACAAACTTCTCCCAAGGCTCCTGTGCTGCACAGCTTCAAGCTCCCACAGGACATATGAGCGCGTCGATGAAACATGATGACTTAAATATACTGAAAAAATAACGATCGGATGGCAATTGCCAAGAGGCAAACTGATTGACATGAGGACTCTGTAGGACTCAGACTCTCGTTTCATTGGCTCTGGTGGGTCAGTCCTGAATCTCTCTCCACGCGCTACTCAAAATCATTGCCGCAAGAGCAAGCCTGAGCAGGTGAGAAATCTGCCTTCGCAGCAACAACGATACAACAATCAAGACAATCAAAGACATCATCCCCTAACCCCAAGAAATTCCAGGCCTAAAGCAGCGGATAATGCAGCAATATTGAATCATCATGAATCATCTTCTCACTATCGCAGATGGCAGGATTAATCTCACGTCAACGGGGTGGGATGCTCTGCAGGATGGGAGGCTCCCTTTGAGTCTAGGAAGAGTGGGACAGCGAGGAGTTCACCATGTTCCCACCTGTTCCCACATGTTTCATCCTGTTTCCACCTGTTCCCTTTTCTTTTTTGCTTGGCGGGGTCTAACAGGCACCAAATTGACAAATTTGAGGATGTTGTGTTGTGATGCAGGTGTTGTGAACCTACTTTGGTGGCATAAAAGTGAATCTTTGTATGCAAACGCAAAGGCATCTTTAGCATAATTCGGAACCATTGGAAAGGGACCCCTGGCAGTATCAAAAATGAGTCTGAATCAATCTCAGATTGGTAAATGTTTTGAATGGATTTGACATGATTTTACCGTATCCGTATCAGTTTGGCCAACAACTACCCCTATGTAACTGATATTGATTGCGTTCCTGTCAAACTCACACCGCCTGTGATTGGATCTGCCACCTCTCTCTTGTCAGGTCCACTTCCACTCGGCCCAAGTTGTAAACATTCTTGCCTCATGAAAGACCTCTATAGACCTCTGACATCTCTTGAACGTTTCTTTGATGTGGTCAATGTCTTCATCTTTGGCTCTTCATGCTCCCTCTCGCTCCCTCTCGCTCCCTCTCCTATGTTTCAACGGAAGGCCTCGTGATACGGTCCAAGAAGGGAAGCCGAAGTGCCAAGTTGCCCTTGGCATCCTCATTGCAAGCAGCTTACAGTCGGCTTTCCAGGGAAATGACTCACCACGTAGCTTTTCATTAACTTTCTCATTCCGTAGGAGTTCCACCTAACTTTGTAACTTTCTTAGCTCCTTAAATTCCATTTATATAAATTCCATTGGCAATATATTTCTTAAGGAGCTCCACCTAACATTGCCCCTGAGGCTGTTGTCCTTGCCTCAGCCTCGCTGTGTGAACTGCTCAGGTCCAGGCCTCGACACTTTGCAGTTCGTCAGTGTAGGTGACCTGATCTCCGCTTCGTGGCACACCCCGAAGACAAAGAAAGATGGAAAGATGTGGCGCTTTTTTCTGCCCATATTTCTGCTGAAATTTTGCTTTTACAAACCTCAAGTTCAGGAATTGCAGTCACAGAGGCTGGCCCCACCACCCTGTTCAGCAAGCGATAGATCGATCCCATACCACCTGACAGGTGCACCCATGGCAGCCAATGATAATCTGCCTGTGAAAGGATGCGTGGTTTACCAACGTGCACTTGAAGGAAGCCAAGCGTAAACCCCTTTCCACACCAACGTATACACGGCTACAGCGGCTACAGCGGCTACAGGACTCCACCTCCACAAGGTGTGCCCGTTCTGTTGGGACCACAACGAAAGGACAGCACCTGTTCGTTTGGGCAAGTCTTCGTCAGGAAGCGATGGCAGAGGACCACAAAGCAGGCGTTTGCCTTGCTCCAGGCACCAATCCAACACGATGCCCACAGGGTAGCCTGCGCAATGACTTTGGCTGTCAATGATTAATACTCTACTGATTAGATGCACGAGTTGGACAGTATAAAATCTAAACAGCTTCGCATAGCCTGCGAGGATAGATACTATCGGACCGCAAATGATGATGAGCCGGCTCATCTTCCTGGGTTGACTAGGTCACTCCGACAGCAAACAATCTTCAACACAATAGCAATCCAAGATCCCAACTGCACATATGTGTACATGTCAGTTCTCCATGTGTGAGGTTGTATACATTGAGTCCGTAACTTCATGCATGCCTCAAGTGGGGATGCAAACCTGCCCTGTCCGTGCCAACACCGCCCAAAATACTCGTGTATGGCTCTTATGGCAGCCAGGCTTCAAAGAGAAGTGGTAGGCAACAGCGGCAAAAAGCACCTGGGCAAAAATACTTCATATCGGGGCCAAGCGAAGCCGGCCGCTACTCCAAAGGATAAAGTGAACTGTATCTAGCTGTGCTTGATCCTGGTCCGCAGCCTCTTCACCAAGTGGCAGGGAAGATTTTTGCGGGAGTTCTTTGGTGCCAGCAGAAAAAGAGCCCAACAAAGGCAAAGTATCTTGGCGTACTCAGGTACATGTCATAGGCTTGTTCACTGGCTGCTTGGTGTTCAGCCACTGAATCCACCAGAGGATTTCCCGTCCTTGGGAAAACACGTCACCAGGCCAAGTAAGCTAGCCTGTGATTTGGTCCCATAAGCAAAGACAACAAGTTATCGTCTGCGGTCTGATTGAAGGTGTTAGTGTTCCTGGCCACGCCCTAGCTGCAATCCTCTTAATTGCAAGAGTGAAGTAGTCTGCTAATCCGCCTAGCGGCCTAGCGTTGCACGTGGGCAGCGAAAACGTTTTTAGGTCTTCAAATTCACCTACGAGCTGCCGCAACCCCACAAAAAGGTTGTATTTTGCCAAGCTTCTTGCGGTGCTTGAGAAACAGGCCCCGAATCCGTGAGGACCACGGCGAGAAGTAGTTGAACTGGAGCAGCACCCTTGGATAGCTCATTCACTTTGCCCAAGACATGACGAAATCTGGGTTGATGCCAATGTGGTGCAAACAGCCTGATACCACCCCAAAAATTACAACTATAAATACGAATATATGTATGTATGCGCGCACGTAAGCATATAACTATATATCTGTGTGTGTGCACGTGCGTGTGCAAACATTTTTAGAGAGAGAGAGAGAGTTAGTTTTACATCTTTACTCTTACTATATTTCATTGACTAATTCCTAGATAAAGAATTCACAAAACTCTGCACTGTCAGGCCCAGGGTTCCAGCAAACAGCGCAGGTCACGACCCCAATGGTGACGAAGACGCCAACTCGAAAGATGCAGAAACGCAACCCACTCCACGCAGGACGTCTCCTTCGCCAAAGGTCACAGAGTTCCAACACCTGCACCAAGCCCCGCAGTGCCAAAGACAATCAACAGATTGCCGTACTCCAATGTACTCCACAGAATCACGGCTACCGGAGGAAAGTCTAGAGAAAAGCGCCAAGCGGAGCTGCTGAAGGAATTGCAGAGAATGCAAAACGTGATGGCCGAATGCATAACGGCCACCTGTGGACCAAGTGATGCTTGCTTTGAATTGCACGAGATGTATTTTGGTCGAGCCTGGGCTCATGCCCATGTAAGCTTCCGGGGCCTATACAAACGTACAACAAGCATCAATGATTTTCCGTCACATTGGCTGCACATCAATTCCCTCACACGCCCTTAGCAGAAGCCTGGAATCCCATGAAAACTGCCATAGAGGGCATCTGCTCAATCGAGCGCAAAGGCATCCAGCCAACCACTGGCACCAGTGTGGCGCACGCACTGCCAAGAACATACCTAGGACTGGGAACGAACACGTTTGAATGTTTTTGAAGTTGAATATGTTTGCATGATGCTTGAAAAGCTGTTGGCGTTGAAACCATCTTTGGCGGGCACTCTCCGCACCGAAACAGGGAAGCAAAAGGAATCTCTCCTTTGGAGCAAATGAGGATCAGAATCCTGTTCTGAACACTTACTTCCGGACCAGCATAACCCAAAGTCCTGCTAACTGCCCCCAAAAAAATGCTCGGTAGCTAGCTGACACCCAATGACACAATATGACACCTAAACATGCGTAGCAAGTGTTGCAACCAATTGTATGCTCTTGACTGAGTCAGCAGGCTCGCAGGCGAAAACTGGAATTGTTGACCGAAAGATCTCATAAGGACAAGCCGATCAGGAAAACACTGCTATGAGAACACACTGGTAGGGAGAGTCACCGCTCCATGATGCAACCGCAAACGGGCAAGTCCTTTTCTCAGTCCTAGTGAGACACTTGTGCCTGAAATGTAACAGGCGGTCTGTGCTGCAGCATGTCGTGTCATGATGGAAAAGACACATGTTGCACATTGACACTGCTATAAAAGTAGTGTACTTTGATGCTCATTTGGCATCACCTCAAAGGCAAACGCAAAATGCCCGAGTTCACACGTTCCCACCACCATTCCGACTTCATCACCTTGGTCAATATGTCGGCCAACTGCTCTCCGGTTGGCAACCAATGCAGTGGTGGTCGGCATGGAAGTTCCGGCGTCACCAAGTCATTCTCAGTCTTGTTGTGCATTTTCTCCCATTGGTGTCGCCCTTCACGTGCAAGAACTTGCCGGATGGCAGCCAAGTCAATTGACAACCGTTTGTCAGCAGGGGCCTTTGGGGCACCTTCACGATGAGTGTGGTCATATAGGCTCTTGCAGTCCGTGATGCAATGGAAGTCCACATACTTCCCGGCGAGGCCCTCCGGCACCAAGTAGCCCTTCATCATGGAGACCAGCAGGCCACGAAGAAAGATGCCACTCTCGATGGCGTCACTGCAGGCCATGGTCTCGCCCGCAAAAGTCGAACGGCAGACACGTTTGCATCCCTTGCTCTGCCAATGCAACAGGCTGAAGGTTCCAGGCTGGTCAGCTAGGCAGCGTTTGTCTGCGGCCACGACCAGAGCACCAAGCTGCGAAGCGACCTGGTGTTCTCCAAGCCAGTCCTCGTCTTGTACCTGAGCATCGTCAAGCTTGGCATTGCCCCAGGCCGCATCATGGTAGGCGATGATGCACAGGTCATTCTCCTCGATCTTGTTAAGGGAGATGCCGCAGTCCTTGTGCTTAATCGCTGCCTCGACCAGCTTGTTCGTTTGCTTCAAGTCCTTGACAGTGGGATCCCCTTGAACTCGTTGAGCTTGAGAGACGGCACAAAGTAGATCTGGCCGTGTCTGCTTGGAGAGCCAAGACACGCTCCCAATCGAGGTCCTGTTCTCCTCGAGCTGCTCGCGAGTAGCCTTCTCGTCGTCCTTCTGCTCGGGGTGCAACTCCACCTTGTCCACACGGTTGGTGGCATAGTTCACCTGACGAATCTTGATGCTCTCGGGTCGACACTCGAACTCGCAACCCACATATTCGAAGTTCCGCTTGTCCCATTCATCGATAGGAAAGTGGCGTTGTAGTTCGACGTGAAGACCTTCTTCTAGAGCAGGTTCGGTGAGTAGTAGGAGATCATCTACGTGGGTCAGCAACAGTCCTCTTACCGTGTTGTCCTGGTCTTTGGGTTGGAGCATGAACACACACGGGTCCACGGGGTTCTGCTTGAAGACCAACTCCTCATCTTGGATCTTGAAGACCAGCTTGACCAGGTCGGTGGATAACTTGGTCCACCAGAGCTTTGGAGAGGTACTCAGTCCAAACACGCCCTTGAGCACCTCAATCAGCTGTCCAGGTTCCAGGGTGGGCATCCCAGACCTCGGCTGTCGAAAGTACAACTTTCTGGGTGCGGGGATGCCATTCAAGAAGGCTGCCCTGATGTCGCCCACTGAAGCCACCCATGCCCTCGCCAGTGAAAGTTGCAAAGCCAACAGCACGCTTTGACGGCAAACTGTTGGGGCATCTGTTGCTAAGTCCCTCACTCCAAGATCTGGATCCCATTGACCGGACACACATAGCCTGGCCTTCGGCTTTGGTGGGATCGATGGATCGCTCTTCCTCTTCGTGAAGTTCTTGTCCTTGTAAGCGAACCTGGAGTTCAGGATGCGGTCCTTTGGGACGGTGCGTTCAACTTCGGCACTTTCTTGAAGACTAAGAGGACGGACGGCTTGGAAATCCAAGTGTTCCTTCCACTGCTTGGATTCAGCCTCCCGATACAAGTGCCGTTCGTCGGGATGGATTTGTCCCCAAGGGAGCTCCTTCTCCAACTGTTTCTCCTTGCCCTTCTTGGAGATGCAGCGTTTCATCATCATCACTTGTTGTTCTCCTTGCTGCTTCGCCTTCTTGATGGCATGCGGCACGTCATCCAGGAGGTTGTTTCGCTTGGCAGCCTGTCGAATTGCGGCATCGCGGCTGGCAACTTCTGCAATGGCAGGGGATTGACGGGGGTTTGGTCTTCCACCGTCTTGACTCGGGATCACCTCCATCTCGACGTCGGCGTTCCCCCCCTGCTCCTCCGGGACATAGGATTCATCCACTTCCATGTACTCGTTGTCGTCCGTCTCGATCAATTTGTGAACTTCCCGAAGAGCAAGTTTCAAACGGAGTGCTTCGCTGACTTCCTCGTGGCGAGCTTCCCTGACGTGCTCGGGTGCACAAAGAAGGCATCTGCCGCCTCTCGCCACCCAGTAGTTCGCTCCTTCACGTCCTATAATGGTAGCTGGTCCACTCCAAAAGGCTGAAGGTTTCTTCGTTTTCCCCTGCATCACCTCCCTGTAGAAGTACACAAGGTCTCCTGCTTGGAACTCGCGAGGTTGCACCCGTGAGCGATGATGCAGAGCTCTCTTGTAGGCGTCCTTGGTCTGCACTTGGAAGAACGCTGCCTTCGCACCATTCTTGATGGCCTGCAATCGAGCGAAACGGCCATCAGCCGTCGAAGCATCCAAGCTGCTGAGCTCGTTCTCGCCATCGAAGAGGTCGCCACCCAGTCGAGGATTGGCGCCGAACACCCATTGGCGGGGTGAGTAGCCATCTTTGTTCCGGAGTTGATTCTTAGAGTCGCACACTGCTGCCACTGCCTCCTCGAGCTCGTCGTCCGTCACCAGGTGCTCCTCCACCAACTTGGCCCATATCCACTTCCAAGTCTCGCCGTGCCTCTCAGCAACGCCGTTCTGCCAGTGGGCTTGACCGGCGGCATTCTTGACTAGGATGGCCCTCTGGTCCATAATGTTGAGGAAGTCACCCTTGAAGGCTGAGTCCAAGTCGGCCACAATGCAACGTGGTACCCCAGCCCAACGAAACCAACCAGCGGAAAGTACCTCTGCCGCTTCCTCAGCCTTGGTGCTTTTCAACGGAAGCACGACTTGATAGGTCGAAGCAACATCGACCACGTTCAAGGCAGGCAGGTTGGTGCTTTGGGCTGTGTCTAACCAGATCACGTCGATGGCGATGACTTCGTTAAAGTCGAGGATGGTGACGGGCGCTGCAGTCTTGTGAGGATGAGGTCGACTGGTGCTCTCACAAGTTCGGCACACCAGTTGCTCTGCGGCTCTGATCACGGATTCGGGTGCCCCACCGATCTTGAGGTGTTTGATCAGCACCCTCGTTGGTGGGTGTCCCAAATTTTGGTGCACTCGTCGGAGTACACCAGCCACTGTTGGATTCACCTTCCCCTTGAAAGTGATAGCATCGGCTCCTTGGGGTAGAGCTTGTTCTCCACCTTGTTGAGAACTGGCGCTACCGCCCCCAGTCATATGCACATGTTGAACTGGTTGAACTCGCCAACGATCATAGCACCGCACCACCGCATCCGCAAAGTCATTGGGATAGATGGCCGACCTGGCAGTCTCCTTGCCCTGGATGACTTGGTGGGTGTGCTCGCCAGTGCACCTGCGAGTTAGGTCCTGGGCCATCGTGGGGGAGTTCATCAGCAGGGAAAGCCCCTTACGCAGTGGCATTCCGGTAGAGCTCTCCAATCCATAGGTGCACAAGTCGACTTGTGCCATAGCCATGCTTTCATCCTGAGCCCACCTCGCCAACGACGAATGCCGCCAGATGTCACTGGTCCGGGGGTTCTCAATGATCACCAAGCCCTGGGTGAGCTTCTGGAGCACGATCACTTCTTCAATGAGGTTGATGAAGACCCCCTCTCGAGCTCGAAGTCGGCGGCGTTCTTGCGGCGAGTAGTTCAACCGGCTGAAATTGCACCAATAGGTGCAAGGTGGGGCCAGCCATACCAATCGGGGCCGGTGCTCTCGAATGTCTTGTAGTACTCCTCGACGATGTGTTTCTTGCCGTAGATCATGTCCGAAAAGTAGGTCCCGGGGTTGTAGTACTCCTCGACGACGTTTTGCAAAAGCGTTGGAGATCTTGCAATGACCCGCAAACACCTCCAAGCAATCGACCCGATGTGGGTCATATCCGTCGCCATGCCCCCGATGATCATGAGTCGACTGGAAGAGGGTGTAGAAGTCCTTCGCGGGTTCACCCACCACCTCGTTGGCCCAAGTGCCAAGGGCTCCACACATTACCATGAGAACCTGTGCGAGCTTCCCCAACTGAGACTTCACGTACCATCGACTCTTCTGTCCCAAACTTTTGCGTTCCCAACGTCGTTGGCGCTGCCCACGACGTGCCTTGTCCCTGGGACTCCCCCCAGGGCTCATAGTGTCCTTGTACTCGATCTCTTCATCCACGCCATCGTTCTTGCCATAGTCATCGTCGGACATCGTGTACTCTTCCTCCTCCAAGAAAGAGCCGACTTCCATCTCCTGGTTATAGTCTCCGTCCGATGCCTCCTCATCGGTTGTAACCTCGTCATCGCCAGTGAGGAACACATACTTCTCCAAGTCCTTGGTGATCACCTCATAGTTCAGCGAGTCTGCTCCTTCAGCTTCTCGGCTCGCTTGAGCTGCTCCAGACGTTGTTCCAGTGCTGCTCTTTCCGCTGCTGGGTCCATGGATTCCACCTCGTCCTCCATCTCCGAATCGCGGCGGCCCTTGCGAGACCTCGTTGACTTCCTCGATGATGCCATGCTCCAACTCGAGTCCGTCATGCCCTCCAAGACGAAGTGCGTTGGCGGAGGGATCATCGCCATGGCTTCGGGGTCTCGAGCATAACCCCGAGATGGGCGAGCAGCTTCCTTCTTCTCGAGGTTGTCCAGGTTCTCCTTGGCCCAAGTTGCGAATCGCTTCAGATCCATAGAGGCGTTCTCGTTCTTGGTCACCTCCTCCACCGCCCAGGCTTGATACTGGGTGGGTGCCTCGCGGTACATCCATCCAGCGTAGCGCCCGAAGCTGAGGACCGTCATGTCGGGGGTGTTCTTGTGGTCCCTGATCATCAGCATCAGAGCACCCCGGGTTGGCTTGCTCGGCAACACCAGCTTGAGCTTGTCGCACTCCGCCATGAGCTCCTGCAACGACATCTTGCTGAGCCCCTTCAAAGGCTGTGGTGCGTCCTTGCCCTCTTCGGTCTTCCTCTGCTCCAGCAACATGGTTCGAAGTTCGGGAACCGTCCACGACTGGTGCACTGGGATCTGGCGGCGGCGCAACTCGTCCACCAGCTCGGCTTTGCACATCTTCCATGGTGAGGTGCGCTGAGGCATTGATTGGAACGAGGGGCTTCGAGTTCTGTTTCTTCAAGAACCGACTGCGGCCAATCCATACACCATGATGTGGCAATGCAACTTCATGTTCAAGAGAATCTTCGAACCTGTGAACCTGGAGGCCTTCACTCAAGCAAGGGATGACTTCGGTCACACGGTGTCCATCAAGGCTGAAAAGGAGGTCATGTTTCAGGTCATGTAAAGTGGTTTGCCATTTCCGTGGGTCAAAGGAATCTTTGCGTGCACAAACATGAATGCGGATCATCTCGACATCGGTCTCCACCCAAAAGTCACGACTCTGGTTTGCATGATGCCACCATGTGTAAAACTGCTGCCCTGAAATCAAATGAGAATCTTCCAAAAAGAGTTGAACAGCCCTGGGCAATTTCTTGGGGTAGAACAACCTGTTCCCTCGGGTGCCCGCAGCAGCCACCATGTATGCTTCCTCTGCGTCGGATGGAATCCAAATCTCACCCAGCACCTTTGGAGTTCTGGATGGACTCGGTGAATCTGGAAATTGGGACACCTCCAAAGCTGGATGCCCGGTGCTGCTTCGCACCAAAGGAACTTCGTGCAGGCCGAGCTTTGTCAATGCCGCCTTGTCGGCAGCTACATCGAGCTTCATTCCCAAGCCGGCCAAAACTGCACGAGAAAGAAGTAACGGCACGTCACATTGCACTATGGACACCTTCACTGCAAACGACTTCCCTTGGATGCCGAACCATGCCCACACTGCGAAGTCCGAGACATGGATTCTTGAGGCCCCAAAGCGAAAAGAGTCCGTCACATCCTCGGTCACAGTGGGGATGCCGATGCGGTCTGCAAGGGTGTAGTAACGTTCAAACCAAGCATAGCCAGCAACCGAACGAGTGCAAGCCGTGTCGACGATCGCGAGCATCTCCTCAGGGTCCGATGCCTTCGTCTTGTCCGCAAGGTCCGTCATGAACACGTTATAGCACATCTGGGCACTCTGACTCGAAGGGGTTCCATCCTTCCCTTTTCCCAAGAGCTTGGACTGCTGATTTGCCGGACATTCGGCGTCTTTGTGCCAGTGACCTCTCCGTTTGCAAACGGAGCAATAGCTTCTGGCCTTGGCAAGTTTGAGTCGTTCTTCCGCAGTCCTCTTGAGGGCTTCGGGGTCGGTTCCACGGCCGCGGACTGTGTCCCGATACTTGGCTTTTGCACCCTGGTAGGCCATGTAGGCTGAGTGGTGCTCCATGGCCGTCTCCTCGTCCACCAGCTCGTCCTCAGGCAAGTTGTGATGTGGATCTCCATCAACATCACTGTCTTCTTCTTCATCCAAAGTGGTCATGTGAACCGACTTGGCCCACCGACCGCCACCAAACTTGCCCCGGTCAGATCCGCTGTGGCGAAGAGAACGATCTTGTAGGAGGGCAGCTTGCTGGAGGCGTTGGGTGTCGTACACATTCCCAACGCTGGACAAAATGGAGATCTCATCGTGCTCGCTGATCTTCAACTTGTCCAGGTACAGCCAAGCTTTCACAGTCGGTGGGAGGTCGCACTGGATCTCTTGAAGACGGGTCACCATTCTCTCAAACTCCATGTTGAAATCCCGGATGCTCTGCTCAGGCTTCCGGCGACAGCGCCTGAACAAATCCGCCATGAGTTGGGACACCTTGGCAACTTCGACCTCCATGAACCTGGATTGAATCCAGGACAAGAAGTATGTCATCCCAGACTCAGAGCCCAGCTTGTCGATGTCCAGCTCCTCCGCATACACCCAAGCTTTGGCTGACAGGTTCGTGTACAAGGCCAAAGCTCGTTGATGAGCTGGTAGCCGTGTGCTCCGTAGCCAAGCTTGAACGCGACGGATGTAGGATCTCGCGTTCTTTCCCACTTCATGTTCTGCTCCTTCTCCACTGAACTCTGGAACGCTGAGGCGTTCCGTGGCTCTGATCGCATCCTTGGTCCCAATCTCGCTCATCGCACTCTGACCCTGTGAAGCTGCCACAGGGCCGGACCATCGGCTATCATGGGGCTCGGGCCCAGCTGCGACACCAAGCCCCTT
>VSDK01011214.1:49224-103776 GCA_009767595.1 Symbiodinium kawagutii | reverse complement strand
TAAAGGCTCCAAGAAGCTATTTATAAACATGTTAAAGGCTCCAAGAAGCTATTTATAAACATGTTAAAGGCTCCAAGAAGCTATTTATAAACATGTTAAAGGCTCCAAGAAGCTATTTATAAACATGTAAAGGCTCCAAGAAGCTATTTATAAACATGTAAAGGCTCCAAGAAGCTATTTATAAACATGTTAAAGGCTCCAAGAAGCTATTTATAAACATGTAAAGGCTCCAAGAAGCTATTTATAAACATGTAAAGGCTCCAAGAAGCTATTTATAAACTTTGATTTATACATGTAGAGGCCCCAGGAAACTATTTATAAACAATGTAGACAATGTAGATGCTATTTATAAAATTGTAGAGGATCCAATAAATTATTCATAAAAATAATGTAGAAGCTATTCATGAACACGTAGAGGCTCCAAGAAACTATGCATACAGATGTAGAAGCTTTTGGTAAAATGTAAAACTATTTACATAATATATATATATATATATAATCTCACATTTAAGTCTTATTTGAGTCTTTGCAGTTGTCCAATGGGATCCATTGATTTGCTTTGACTCAAAAAGCTACGAAGCAGCATCGCATCAGCGATCTGATGCAGATTCATCATTTTAGAGCGTGCCATGCATCACAAATTTGACGACAAAACAGCTCTCCACTGAGTCTCCAAACCCATGTAGTCGTGGCCCAGGCTCATGCCCAAGGGTTCCATGGCTTTTTCAGCCTGAGAATGGCTACGAAATCTACGGACTTCTCTGCCTACGGCAACCTGGGGAAGTCAACACTCTTTTGGGATCGCAACAAGCGCACCTCACGTGCCCTCAGTTCAGGTGTGAAGCTCCAGCTGTGCCTCCAGACTTTGGGATCGATCTGTGGGTCGTGTGTGTGGCTTGCTGGTTCAGTGTGACAGCCATGTGCGAAGGTGCTGACCAAAAGCGCAAGAAGGAAATCGTTGAAACCGCGGGCCTCAGAGGACAGCAATGCGTTGACAGTTTCAAGAGAAGGCCGTACATGCAATGCGAAAGCAATGAGTTACCAATCAGGTTTTGACCACATACGATACATGAACACACACGCACTAAACTAAATGGGCAGGGCCAACATCCCCGAAGCATCTCGAGCTTTAAAATTATACATATAGAATATCATCTTGATATGAATCTATGTCATGCATCTATCTATCTGTCGATCTATCTAATAGCCTCCCTTCATCTGATCTGAGAGCTGGACCACACAAAGCCCTGCAGAGGGAAAAGCAGGTACCCAATGAAGAGACTTCCCGGGACGAGCACCTAAATTCCCAAGCGGCTGATTAGACAAACCTTCACCAAAATCTGCAAGCCATGAGGCTCGCCAAGGTTTGGAATTGAAAGAATTGAATAAGACAAAAGAAAATGGAAAGAGAGTAGAAACAGAGTAGAAAGCCTATATAGAAAGAGTATGAAAGAGTGCAGCTGGCGGATAGGTTCAAGAAGCTCCTGGGAGTATTTGCTCTCAGGCCCAAACGTGGAACAGGTGCACGGAAGCTCGGACCTGGAAGGAAATGTCCTCAGCGCGTAGAAAGAAGAAGAAAGAAGAGAAAGAGGAAAGATGAAGAAAGGGTGGACTGAGTGGACTGAGTGGATGAAGTGCAGTGTCTGCAGCTGCAAGGCATCAACACTTTGCACTTCGTGCACCTTGCGCCACAAGAGATGCCCGCCCGACCTGCATCGATGTGACCGGACGACCTTCGCCCAAAGGATGCAGTAAGAAGCGCAAAGGATGTGCACCTTGCAGGGACCGCACTGGATGTTGGACCAATGTTGGACTGGGGGGTCTTGGAGGGATAGTTGGATGATGAAAAGTGGCCAGTGTACTTGCGATTTTGGATTCTGGGCAGAGGCGTTCATCCAAGATTCTGGCTACTCTCTGGAAAGATCGTGATGACGACATTGAACAGGAAGCTGACCTTAACCCAGGCTACCAGCTGCAACCAATACTTCGATCAAACGTCGCTGGCTGCCAGCTGCTCCCATAAAGAAGTGCAAAGGAGATCACAGAAGGCGCAAGATTGACAATTCTGAAGTATTCAATTGTTCACTTGGAAATAAAGGTTGGGATAGCTCAACTGGATCGCCTATTTTTCCAATGGGGGGCGCAGCACAGGAGCAAGTTGGCTGTGAATCCTGAATGGTGGAGCCAGCTTGGCACGGACACTTACTCACAACTACACTACACCAAAAAAATCCAACAAAATGTAAATCATGTCATTCTTGATGCGTGTCATTGATGTACCATGTGGATGTGCTACCGATTTTCTGTCTTTATGCTCTTGCGTGGTACCTGAGAATGGTCGAATCTGTAACTTGCTGTCCCTGCTCTGGACACCATCGAGATCAGCTGCCAGCCCCAACTCAGTGGCTCCGCATTGGACGCCGATGTCAGGCTCAGCACGGTGTGCATCGATGTGCGACCCTCCCCAGCTGTTCATCCTGTGGACGCAGGCAGAATTGCCCGGTGGATCTGTCTTCTTTGTCCAGAAGAGCACTGACAAAAGGCAAGCTTCATTGAAGTCTGGAAGTGATGCCGAACGGCTTTTCCAGCCCAAACAATCAGAGATATGCAAATGTCCCGTGAAACTTGCAGATCTTGAATGTATCAAGTGATTTGATTGAAATGTTACGAATGTGGATTACTTTGAATCCAATCATTGGCTCCTGTGACATTGGCTCCTATGACTTGCTGATTACATCTGACCACCCTCGGGTCCTGGAGAAGGGTCAAGTAAGCTCCAAGGTCCTTTTTCTCTTCACGCCGCCCACGCTAGGGCTCTGCTCTCCCCCGATGATGCTGGTCAAATCCTCGCAAACTGCAGCAAAAACTGCCGGGATTTTGAAAGCTGGACGTGTAAATACAAAAATTTGGCAGGTCTTCATTTTCCCCTTGTGACAATGCCTAAATCATCTTCATTCTTCCCCCGTATCGGCCACAGAACACTAACCCGATCATAAACCTATATTTACTTATAACATGATATAGTTTGGTGACTGAGTTCAGTTCAGCAGAATTTCTTCGCGTCAAGCCATGGCCCAGGCCTTGCTTGCGACGCACCCAAACTCACCTCGCATTGCCACATCCCGCAGGCACTGGTACGCTGCAACCATGCGGTGGCAGGCGCTGCGCAGGCTCGGCAAATGCTTCAGCACCGCGTGTTCCAGGGCATTGTCGATCAAGGCCACCTGGTCCTAAGAAATTCGAAAGACAAAAATAAATTCAAATAAATTAAATAAAGAATATCTAACAAAAGAAGAGGATACTGAGACCTGAGAATGAAAGAGAGAAAAAGAAGCGTAAAGAACGACGGCAAATCTAGAAAAAATTGTACAGAGATAAATCATGACAGGAGCAGTCACTGCAGCTCTGACAAAAACATGTTTCAGAGATAGTACGGTCCAAAAATTTGACATCACCCCTTAGGCTGGTTTTGACATGAGCAATCTTGAAAACTATGGAAAACTACCAGCTACGAATACTTTGGAAATGATCGTTATTGATTCTTGCCATTTCTCGTAATTTTTGGCGTCAGGAATTACAGATCCTCTCCCTGACAGTGACTGCCAATGAGGACGTCTTGATCGACCCAGGACACCTTCCGGTGGCAAACACCCTGAGACTGCTACCACGCCTGGAGGGACAGCTTGGAGGCCGCTGATACCTCCTACAGATCAAAGACTTCATAGAAATCAGCATCATTCAGCATATCAATGCATATCACAGGAAATTAGTGCGGTAGGTCCAGTAGCATCAGAAGTTTCACAGTTGCCATCTGCAAGGCAGCGGCGCAGGGCATCAAGTTGATCATCCTACTGCTTGTAACGCAGAATAGGCATACTGAATTGTTACTTCAACGGCCGTGTAAAAATTGAATCAAGTTTTGAAGAGAACCTGAAAGAACCAAATTGAAGAAACTTCAAAGCTCTTCAAAGCACCGAACAAACTGATCCAAACCGCAGCCCGGTACCGCAGGTGGCAGCGGCTCCTTCACCAATTTCGTCTCGAGCGCCTCAACTACGTGGTCCAATTGCCACCGATGAGCCAAATCGAGTGCCTCAGTGCAAAGTGCGGCATCGTCAAAACCATAGGGTTGACAAATGTTGACCGTTTGGCCTGAGACATGGATCACTCAATCAGGCTTGGCATGTTGAATTTGTGTAAAGTTCTGAATCGAATGCTCTGGAAGACTACGTGGAGGAGGGGTAGGCTTTGTTGGCAATCAGGAGGCTTTCTTGCCGTCATCAACTGACTTTTCTGCCATCCTTTGTCCGCTGGCAGGAAAGCGCCATGAGCTCCCACCAATGCAAACCCGTGTGCCCTGAATACATGTTAGAAGAATTCTAACCTTGTAGAACCACGTATGCAGACATGACTAATTGATGACCCCCAGCGCCCATGCCTCCATATGCACATTGATGGAATGCTCCTTGCAGCTGTGAATGAGTTCCATGGCACAACCAAATGGACCAACAATGGCAGCCGGGACTACAGGATTTGCAGATCTTGAAACTTTGGCACCCACAAACAACATCCATGATACAAAGGCACAATTAGATATACATAGCGCATCAGGATCGCAGTCTTACCCTTCACAGATAGCGGATGATGGCGGCTTGCCACAAGACTTGAGTTGTGCTAAAGCAGCTCTTGATCCTTACCATGAATTACAGTGCTTGGATGTGCTTGGTCGGTTCGATTTGCTTCGTCCTTGTCGGGGCATCCGGTGTAAATCAGCGCCACCAAATGATGCAGCGCTGCCTGCGAGACATTGGACTGGATCTTCTGCGTTTGGCCCTCACGCATTGGTGAGCTCAGAGTTGCCTGGCGCAGTGCCATGTGCCAAAAGATGCCGCAAGGCTTAGTAAAGGCCCCGTAAGGCCCTCAGAGTTTCCCTCGCCTTGAGTACCCCTGAGGCACTGCACAAGACCACTCCATGTGCCCAAACACTGGTGCCATCGCATGCCTCAAAGGGTTGTTGCCAGAGAGGTCATGAACGGTCAGCAAAACGCAGTAGCAAATAGCTTCTTCTTCTCTTACAGTCAGTCAAGCATGACAAATGCATTCAGGTTAAGCCGGGCGTGGCATTTCTTTTAGCATTCTCGTGTCTTTTAGCATTCTCGTGCATCTTCTGCCCCTCTGAAATCCTCGACAACTTTTGGGGCAGTTCCGAGTGAAGGGACCTGAAGCTCCACGTCGGCAAACATATCATTGGCCAGCGCGTTCGCCCAGGTTTGCACTACACTCTTGTTCACCAGCATCAAGTTGTCTGCCAAATGTACGCTACCTAAGCTGCTCACAGATCTTTAGCAATGCTGTGAAGTAGCTCTTGTCACACGTCGGCCCAACCGCAAAAGCAAAGGCTCCAATTCCAGTTCTCTTTGTTGATGCCTCTTTCAATCTCTTTCATCTTTTTATATTCATCTTTCAATCTCTTTCAGTCTCTTTCATTTTTAACATCATTTCTTGGTTCGCCATCACCACCGATCCTTCTACAGGGAACTCCTTTTCTGGTTCAGGTGCCACTGGCGAAGACGCTCGCCAACTTGTCAATGCGTTCGCTGTATTTTTTGTACATCGGATTCCTCAGCGGAAAAAATCAAAGTGACAAGTTGAGAAAGCTCACAGGTTGACATGTCGATTCAAAAGCTTCACTGATTCTGTGCTTCACACCCAACAATCTCACCACCAAGGTTCCACAAATCGAGCTTTCTCTTGATAGCCAAGATCAATGAAATCGCCGAGTGACCTGAATGCCTCAGACATTGCAGCCAGAGAACATGCCACACCCAAATGTGTGAAAAGCAGCCAGATTTCGAATTTACCAGCAACTTCAAACCAAACACAAAACACTAAGCAAAAACTATCAGAAGTCACTATCCAACACTTCCTGCAGCACGAAGAACTTCCTAAAAAGAAACTGCTGACGAGACATGACTCGGATGACTCGTGTCGGCGAGTTGCTCTTCCGCCATGATCTTCATAGCTGGATCACCTCCAGGACACGAATAGCTGTCGCTGTCGGTCTTTTTGCTGTCCTCGCACCAAAAGAGACCCAGCATGCCATCATACTGCCACCAAATGTGCCCGTTGTCGTCATAGACCTTAGAACAACATTTCAGCACATTTTAAAACATTGGCACTGACTCAGTTCTAATTTCAAAGCTTGTCGTCTTTCCATAAACTTTCAAAAATCAAAATGACAAATCGACTGAGATCATAGCTGTCTAATTAAAAGCTAAAGCAAGGATAAACCAAGCTGAAGCTGAAGATAGCTGAAGCATGCTAAAGTTTAGCTAAAGCCCAAAAAGTCCGAGTAATGTCAGCTGTCCCTGATCTTCACCGAGCTGGGAAGCGAACCTTCCAACCGGGCCCTGGTGGGGAAGGAGGCAGGCCGACGCTCATGGCCTCTGCCCGAGCCGCGACACCACGTGGATCTGCTCCCATGCCCATGCACCAGCGGATCAACTCGTGGGTTCGTTCTTCTTCCGACCTCAACATGGTGGAACTGTCGTCCAAGTTCCAAAAAAAATGAACTGCGAATGAAAAAAAATCAGCATTTCCTTATTTGGCTATGTATTCAAAACATTACACCTCTTGACTATTCAAAACATGAGCATGCAGCATGCACATGTTGTATATCTTGCTATGCACATGTCACATGCATATTTCATGTATTCTTCGTGACGACGTTTTACCAAAAGATGTCGTAACTCCGACCACTCCAAAACAACTATGCCTGACCATATCTCCCATCGCGAAGACCGTGCCCTTCCAAAACGTGCAAGCTACTTCCCACTCGGGCAAACAACAGCGTTGTGCACAGTTGCCATCAAAGGCGTGCCATACACAGGATGGCAAGACTTCCAATCCTCAGCGACAGCAAGCAGAACTTTCTAATTTTGTATTGAAAAATACTGAAACACCTCAGCATACCTGAACTACCTACCGTAGTACATCTGAAAATGAGAAAATAAGACTAGCGAAGCCAGTGCAGTCACATCCAAGAGTCAAATTCCCTTGGAGCCAATGCAGTGACCAGGTCATGTTGACCCAAACGCAAGGCTTGCCAAAGCCATTCATGCTCTACTTTCATGGGAACTGGACGTTTCTCCAGTATGGGTCGCGGACACACCGGCGGACCAAGATTGTGCTATGCACTAGGTTGGTTCACTAAGTTCATCGCATACAACATTATTTTGGATATCTGAGTTTCAAGTTTCAACCAAAAAAAAATACGATTCAAATTCTCTTGCAGGTCTCCTGGTGAAACAAAGTCGTCTCTTCAGCTTGTAAGTGTGCGGTCATCACTTCATAGTTCAGATCTGGTCACAACAGACTCTCAGAAATAAAACAGCTGTGACCGTACGCCGGAAAGAGACACCATTTTTGCGAAGTGGGACATGACTTAAGTGGTGTGCTGCCGCTCCTTAGCGCAACCTTCAAAAGCTCAACGAATGCGTTGGTGGGGGCATAAACCACCAACTGCTCCACGTGCTCAATGAAAACAAGGCCTTTGACATAACCGAACCATGAACAACCCCGCTGCGAGCCAAGGTGGCAGGCGGTTTGTCAATCCAACTGTGCTGCAATATGCTTGACACGGTAGTGAAATGTAGTGCAAAGTGCCATACAATGCTGCGCATTCATCCGAAAACGATCCAACCCTGATTTCCGTATCTACCAAGTGACAAAGCACAAAGTTGAAAATGCCTGGCAAGCGGGCACTCCGTTCCACGTCGGCAAAGCCGAGGTATGTGTCACCACATCACCAATATCCAAACATTGGTCACGATTCTAATATAATCTATCTCCCTCTCCATCACCATCCCGCAGGTCCAGCTAGGCTGAAGGTGAGATATTATATATTTGAATTTATCAAATTTTACAATTTATATATAATCTCATCCAATTTCATGCTCTTCTTGCTTTCGAGTTTTGCTCCAGGCCTTGAAAATGAGCAGGCCCTCCCTGTCACGGCGAGCAAAACCCACTTTCGACGAGACCTGGGATGGCACAGCATCGCAGAGTCGTAGAGCGTCCCGGGGCGTCCAGTTGTGGAGGCAATGTTGGGTTTTCAGTGAGGGCAATGAGGGTACTGAGGGCAAGTTGGCACACTAGCAGTCCAGCTGATCTGGACGACAGTGCAATTTGGTTCACCTAGCGAAATCATGTGAAATCATCGTCAAATCACTTTGAAACTGAAAGTTTACCATAAACAAGTGAAAAAGGCAGCAAAATATGACCATCCGTTGGTCGCCCGGGACTTGGTGCAGAGAGGGAAGAATCCTATGTTTCATCCTTAAGTGCTGCGCAACTCCTTTAGCCCATGGCCCCGCATCACTCTGAGGTCGGGTCAAAAATGTGCAACAAACCAATCATCCAATTCACCTTGGAAAAATTGTGCGGCAAGCTTTTCATGTTTTGCCATGTCTTGCAAATATTTGCCGAGAACAGCTCGGCCCCCTTTAATGTCATGAAACAATGAGCCAGAAAAAAATGAAAATGCGTACTGGTTCGGAATAAATCCGAGCGATTCCTTGTACTTACCATCCCCCGCATAGACGTTGATGCCACAATTAGGATTGAACATATCCAGATTAACAGAGGTGGCCAAATTAGGAGCACCAGTCAATCATTGTCCAAATGATGAACGACCAAGAACGTCCCGTGCCACCAAATCAATGTTTGTGACCATGACCCTTCGCTGTTCGCTCCTGCTTTTTTCATTTCTGGGCTCTGAACAATGCGAAAATGGATTGTCTTCTTCTTCAGGGATCTGTGTCATCCGAGCCTCTTCTCAAGCTCTTCCATCTCTGGAAAGCGCTGGACACCTGTGACACTGTCATCCTCAAGGGCTGCAACGATGGCTTTAGACAGCGTGGAGACCGTGACAGTTTTGTCCACGAAGGGCACGCCGAGGGCACTGGCCAGGTTGAAAATTGGAATCACTGGCAGGACGTCAAACCTAAGCAGCGCAAATTTGAAGAAAAGATCGAAAGAGTTCGAACAATCGGAAAGAACGGAGGAAAGAAGTGTGAGGAAAGAAATGCAAAGAATTTGATCAAGTTTTCGATGAAGTTCTGAAAGAGGATGGGAAGTGGCTTTCGGAGCACAGCTACCCAGGACCTGAATTTGTTCCGAGTGGCTTGGTCCAGCTCCAGATCAGTGATGGCCGGAAAATCGCTGCTCGAATCGCATCGGCACTTGATCGGAGCTCACCCTCCACTGCTCGCTTGGCAACCAGGTACTCCTTGAGCCACGAGGGTGCCACATTCTCCACCTGCTCACCCAGAGCAACATCTGGCCAACCTGCCTCCGCGGCAGATACAAACATCATAGGCGTGGGAGGGGAGAAAGGCATCTTCAGTTTGCCCTTGATGGCGTTGATGAGGTTGAAAGCTGTCTGTCTGGTGATGCGGTCGTAGGTGCTGGTGTCATCAGGTGTGGAGCCTGAGCCACTCACGATGAGGTTCAGATTGGTAAGGCCACTATTGGCATCAAAGAGAAGGCCGATGGCGTGCACCACAGCATCGGCCTCGCCCACCACACCAGACACCACGCCGGCATCCACGGCATTGCCCTTGACCCAGTTCACCTGGCAACTCATGCCAGACATGTTTGCAGTACAGCAATAAGATGAGATGACCTTAAGGGAAAAAACGTATGCTAAAAGACAAAAATACGAGTAAATATATAGATAGGATATAGCATGCATAGGTTGGGACAAAATGTTGCAAGACCCAAAATGTTTTCACGCTTCGTGATGCACTCAATGATGCTCTCGATAATATTCATTCGCCGCATTGGCATCTGCCCTTGTGGCTCAGAGCTCAGGATCCGACTTGGTCCAGCTCCTGATTGCCTGGCTCCGGGTTCTCCCCACGTCGGCTCAAGGAGGTCACCTTAAAGCCTCGCTGCACAGCCAGGCGACAGACCTCTCTACCCACGAAGCCGTTTCCGCCCAACACCAACAAGCGACGACCGTCACCGGTGGATTCCTTCAGGGCTCTCAGAGTCTCTCGCCATGTCAAAAACTTAAAGCTATACTGTAACATCTGTAATGAAGTTAAACATAAATGAAATATATAGCAAAGAACTGCAAAGGAACCAGCACTTAAAGGATCAGGAAACCTCGCAGTCTTGTCCGTTGGACAGGTTTAATAGATAAGATCAATTAGAGTAAGATAGATTGATCAAGTAGAGTTTAGACAAGTTGGATTAATTGGATGAACTACATGGACATAGACCGGGTAGATTGGATAAACACATAAAGAAACGAGGTAGGCCAAGGGATGAACAATAGATAGACGGCTAATATATAGATCAAATAGACTGGACATGGTACATATATCGTGGGATATGATGGATGAATAAGAATGCAGTGTAGATAAGACTGGTCGTTTGCTGGTTCAGCCGCGCTAGATAGATAGATAGATAGATAGATAGATAGATAGATAGATAGATAGATAGATAGATAGATAGATAACTCGTTGCGTAGGTATACAGCCAGATTGGTCCCCAAGGTAGATGAGGATAGACCTAGATATGAGCATTGGAGGCATGTAGGCATCGAGATCGGCAACTAGATAGGGAGATAGATAGATGGATTGATCGATACATAGATTCATAGATAGATACATCAGTAGGTCGATAGACCTACAAGATATGCAACAAATGCATATTACCGACAGTGAGAACATCGGTTTGCTGTCTATTTTCGCACATCCTTACGTGCTTTCGATTGGCTGCCGAAATCCTTCTATGTCTGGTGTCTGCTTCTGCGGCTGTGTCCGTATCTGTTCATGTCTGTCTGCATCTCGGTTGGCATTGAAGCAGATTGCGGACAACTACCAAAAAGTTGGCTATAAAAGGAACAGAATACAAACCAAACATCCAAAACGTCTTGTCAAACTGCACCGAATGGCCACATATACCATGTACATCCACATCATCCACATAGATCCACAGTGATCCACATACCTTGTACAACAAAGATGCAGGTTTGGACTCTACATGGATTTTGGACGACACCTTGATGGGATTCAATAGATACTTTCACACTAGTTCTCTCGAAGTAGTTCGATGATTTTCTCCGTAGTTAGTTCTATATAGATATAGAAATGTAAATGTAGGTGTATACAATGTAAACATAAATAAATAAATATATATATATATATAATATAATACAGTATATAGTTCGGTTCTTCTTCATCTCTCCTACTCTGCGCCTCTTCCGCAGCTCTTCCAAGCTCAGCACTTCGATGTCCTGGCGCTCCACCAGTGAAGACGGTGGAAGCAACTGCCCAAAGGCCCAGCGCCAACGCTGGGAGGAAGCCTCGTGAGCCTCTTAGCCGTCGCGACATCTAAACGCTGAAGGGGGCGATGGCCCCGAAAAACGAGAAAAATGCGAGAAAATTTAGAGAAAACGATGAGCCCTGGAGCCAACATGGCGGCAAGATACCTCACTTGCCACTTGGATCTCAGGCTATGACCCTTCTGGCGGGTGGAGATTCAAGACGAATGCATCATGATAAGGCGAAAAAAGCACCCAAGGCTCCTTCCCCTCTGTAGATGCAGCAGGGTCGCTGTCATAACCAGAATTCCCATCACAGACCTCAAAGGCAGCTGGCAAATGTTGGCAACCAATTGAGAAGCATTCAGTGATCTCAAAGCATGGCATTGGCAGCGTCACGTGCTCAAATCCTGAGAACCAAAAATGATCAGCTTGGCCACTCTTTTTTAGCACCCTGGCAGATCTGGCAGGCTTCAACATTTCTCGTCCACTTCCTTCTCTCCAGATTTGGCCAAGGCACATCATGACGCCAGTCGGCAAGCTGCCTGCCTAGGAGCAATTCTAAACCCCCTTGGAAACTGCACATTGAAATGCTAAGGACACACTTCGATCAGAGAGGGTTGCGAGCCTGGGATACGTAGCTGATGCTGTAGGTGGCCAAAGGTAAGAAGACCACAGCCGCTATGACGCAGAAACCTTGGCAAACTACTCCTGCTTTGACCACCCAAACCCACTATATTAGAAAAATGTCATGCTGAAAGCTGCACCTAGAGGAAAACGTCGCAAAAAGAAAAACATCTACGAATGAAGTATAACAAAGTCAGATACAGTACTGTTGCATAGGGAGACGTCACAGCTTGTGTGTCCCTCTCCACTGTGGCCTGCAAGAAGTGCTCTTAACATTCGTCGAAAAATATTGAAAGTCTGCACTTTCTACACGTCCCAAAGTGGGGCCTTTCTGGCCACAGCTTTAGCTCAGAAACTCACCACCACAGCGAGGCCAGCCAGCGCTGCACGAGCACTGATGCTAGCAACATCTAAGCCCAGGTGCTCCCAAGCCACCTCACAGAGCTCCGCACCCACCCCGATCCAACCCGTCTCCAATGATCTATGACTACTTTGAGCTACCAATTGCTACTATTTGCTATCCTTACTAAATCTCACTTGACAACATCTCACACTCTGCAACTACGATGTGTTTAGCAAGTGTGACACAAGAGGTGAAAACATGATAGGTTTTCTTAGCCCCAACAAGGGTGCAGAATCTCTCGCAATTCAAAACCAAGGCAGCTGCCCCCCGTGCCTCGGGGGGTTCACAAGCAACGTCCCTCACGGTCAGGCGATGCCTTTGCCCGACCGCATCCACCTGGGAGTGGGAGCTCAGCTGAAGATCCCATAACGATGCAGAAAGTCACAGAATGTCACAGAGTTGGTGTCAAACCACTGGCACTGAAAATTGCAAGTCTCAGCGGCCCATTCCAGTGGAACAGATGGAAGGAATTCGGGCGTCAAGGAATGCGGCAAGAGTGGAGTCTGTGGCAAGGCAGCATTGCAACAATAACAGATAGAGTATGTCCATGAAGCACTGGGGAAGAAAATCCGCACCATGATACAACCATGTTTTTTTTTGTTGCCAGGGCATCCAACCGTGGTTGAGTTGATTAATTACATTAGATTGCCCCAATCTTGAGGGCCAAGTGAACGAACAAAGGGCACAACTGCTTTCACCGCACGTGAAACCCGCACCTTCCCCCGTGATATCCGCCGTAGCGCAACTCTGTCTGGAACCTGTCGCTCTGCACTTGCGCAGTGCAGGTCATGGGTGTGAGAGAAGATCACCTTGGGCAAGTGCTGATGGCCATTCCCTGTGCAGCGCTTAGCGCTCCAGATGCACACTGCCTGAGCTTCAAACAAAAACTGAGCCAGCGTTCTTGAGAGCGCCAGGTTGGCTCGAATCAAACCATTGCCTGGGCGAGAAGAGACGGTCCCCTGCCCTTCGATCATGGACGAACATTCCATCGCCATAGTCTCAAGTGGCGCATGGTATCGTAATAATGCTTGATGATACATATGCGAACACCATAGCTCTTCTTTCTTCCTTGACTCATCTCAGTCTGAATGCAGCATTGCAGTGCACACATGTATGAACTACACTAAGGTCACTCAACCTACCCCTTTCACCTACAGATACGTAGAACACAAGCACTTGCTTCCACAACCGGGAGCTCACACACACACACACTCAAACACAAATAGAGAGAGAGAGAGGAAAAAAAAAAGAAAAAGTAAATAGTATATAATATACAGACCCTACTTGGCCCCACCTTACCTCCAAAAGCCATGCCATGAAGACTCCTCGTCCCTCCCCGCAGCCCTCTTTTGAGTCCAGCGAGAGGCCTTACTTCTTCTTTTTCTTCCTCAGAGAGGCCCAAGCTCCGAAGGTTGCCATAAGGAGTTGCCAAACTCGGATGGTATGCGCCTGCACGAAATGGCCAAACTTGCCAGGGCCATCTGAGCTCCCTTTATGCGTTGACACTTTGTATGATTTTTCGTAGTCCACATGGGTATGGCCGGGTATGGGATAAGACGGCAATCTCAACTTCCTGGAGTCGCGTCCTGCTTCAACATCCTCACGAACCAAAATCTTCTCCCAGAGCTCGTTCACACGATCTCGTCGGTCACGGTAGTCATAACAAACAGAGATCTGCAGGTCCTGGATGCCTTAGACTGCTGACGAGTTTGCTGAGCCTTCACATTGAGCTAGTAGCATCTAGCAGCAGCATGAATCACGAGCAGGAATCACGAAGCTGCATCTGCATTTACAAAAGAAAACACTGCATACACAGATGAGCATCGATTGCACATACACATTCATAGACTGTAAATGGTCGAAGTGAGTCATTGAAGCAGCAGCAACTCATTAAACGGAATCTTCTGGGTTGGGTTAGAAATGATTGGCATTGCTCCTCAATGACAGGACACCAAAGCTCTGCTGGACAAAGTCCAAGATCTCATCTTCGTTCGTTGCGCTGGCAGGAAACCCCTCCAAGCTTAGCGCAAACTCCGCTAGCGAAGGATGCCTGCCCAGTCATGGCAAAGTCTCTAGCTCAAAAAGCCGAATGCTGGGGACATTTCCAGCCTTTGGTGAAAATTCTGTGTGGCCCTCTTCTGCCGAAAAGCATGCCAAATGGATAATGCCATACCTGTGCCAGGAAACAAAGTGCCAATGCGTGCAAATTGGATCAGGGAACAAATCTCAAATCTAACGTCTCCCTGACAGCCCTCTGCACATCAGCCACACTACCATCATGAAACAATACAAATGTGTTATATATATATATATTTACAAACATAGGTATACAGTATACATATATTTCAATACCTCACAAGTCCCCGTAACAGATCAATAGCGAAGCCCGGCTAAGTAGGTTTGCACTCTTAATCCGTGAAATTCCTCAGCCAAGATTTTGTGCATCCCACTGGGATGAAGAAACTCAGAGCGCCCAGTCATCGGGCACCTACCAACCACAGAAGGAAGAATCCCAACGCTGCACGACGACCAAAGTCCTAAAGCAGCGCGCAGCAGAACCTTCAGACCTCAACACCGGAAAGAGAGGCTTGCAAGAATGACTACGCGCCTAAGCTTCTCTGTTTGAATTTGACCTCTGCGGCTGATTCTCTAAATTAATCAGATAGGTATTTCATGGAGTGATTCAAACTAAATTTTACAGTAAATGATTAGCATTTCAAAATTGACTCTATTTTTTCAATTTTTTTCGAGTAATGAGTCCCCAAGCAGTCGGCGTCCTGCGTGGCAAGGCCCAAGTGGTTCTCCTGCGCGTTGAGTCCGCAGAGGGTCATGGCCTCAGACGTGGAGCCATCTTCACATATCGGAGAGCCCTTGCATCTCCTTTCGCATCCCTTAGGGCATCCCTTCCTCCATGAGCCCTTCGCTTTGTAAGAACCTCCTGTGAGCCCAATGGAAAAATGCTAAATGTACGTGTTCAATATCATTTTATATCCTACAAGCAAGGGGAACTCAACAAACAGTGCATAAATTGCTTGCAATCAATGTCCGCTATCGATTTCGAGGTATCAGTGAGTATCAGTGGTGACGTTGCCATATATCATTCTCGGCTGCCCATGCTACATGAGCAAACTCTGCTGAGATCATGGTGGCATCCCATCCCATTGCGCCAAGGTTCGCTCTTTCCGATTTCGATCTCTTCCATCAACAAATGGGATGCGTGATCCAGTCCAGTGCGGCTCAGCTGGCCACTGAGGTCTGATCCAAAGTAGATAAATGCCGTCCTCGATATCTGCACCATTGGTACGCCGCTTTCAAACCGTTTCTTTCCCGGTGTATTTTGAAGAGGTGTTGTGTTGGGTGTTGCCTTTGCAGCAGCTCATCCGAAAATTGTGACCAGACCTGCACGTCAGCTTTTACAACAAAACGAAAACGTGTCAGTTTTTAGAACAACGCGAGAATCACTCCACCAAAGCTAGTTATAGAAGCAGCTGTGTTGGACAAATGCCGTCCAGCTAACTTAGCTGAAGCGTTTAAGACCCGGTCACGGCCAACTTAGCTGTCCAAATAACTTCACAAAAATCGCAGGAGGACTAGCAGGTGGGACATCATGTTGCCAACAAGCATCCCGGCACACATCACGGAACTGTACAAGAAAAGAAATAAATGCCACCTGAGCACCGAGCAGTGCCAGACTTTCCGAAACTTCAAAATCTCATCACTCGCGTGCTCTTTTCATTTCTTTCCCAATGCCAACCGCGTCCAAGACATCCAATCTGTTCATGTGCCTGTCCATACTTCGGAACATGTGCTTACTGCTCCTGTAAAATGTAGGAAAGCTGTGACCGCATCCCATGGCATTGGGGTCTTGTTAGCAAAAAGCTCAGCGTGCCATGACAAGGGCGTTTTGTGAATTCGAACATGAATCTCCTGGATGCAGTTTTCAAGAACCCGCGATTTAACACCTATCCAGATACATCCAAATACCCTTTATGTCAACCACGTGGGAGCCCGATCAATCCCATTATTTTGTTGGATTCTCTCTGCATACAGGAATGCATCTGAAACCTACAATTCGTATCTGGTGCTGTCACTCTTTGCCAGGGCTCTGATGAAAGAGAGGCAAGCCGACACCAACCAGGAATTTCTTGTGCAAGTTGACCTTTGCAATGAGCAGGCACTGGCACCCATGTCAAAAGTTGTCTGAAACATTGACTTGCGGAGTGCTACAACCAACATGTGTGAAATTGCAAAAGGCCGCAGATTAGGTGACCGATGCAACTGAAAATCAATATAAATGTGTCAAAAGTTCGTCTTGACTTCTGCATCTTCTGCTCTTTGAAATTTCTTTGTCTGCTTTGAGTGCTATCATAGTGACAGGCTCTTACAATATTTGATGCCTTTTGGGGTTTTATGCGATGCCCGTTTGTTTCGATGCAAAAATGGCAACCAATTTTTTTCGCCATGCGACGCTGAAGGGCACATTCTTGAAGCGGCCCAGCAAAGTTGAAGCCCGGTTCTGGCAAGCTAAGTGGTTCCGACCGCGGATCCACACATGAAAGCAGAAAGCAAAAAATTGAAAAATTTTGCTCAAGCAGAAATCATGAAATGAAAATTGGAAAATTCACCTTAGGACATTTTAGGACCTTGCTGGCACCTTCTTAGGACCTCCTTGGGACCTCCTTCGAGGACCTCCTCACAACCTCCTTGGCACTTCCTTATAAGCTCCTGGGGGCGTCCTTAGGACCTTGATGGACCTTGGGATACCTTGGCTGTTGCGAAAATCGGTACCCTGCCTCTGCTGGGAGTTGCCGCTCCATGTGTCCCAAAAGGCTCTGTGAGTGCACCATCCCTGACAAAAACATTTGACAACGCCGTTCAATCAGATGTTCATGTTCCACATTCAGTATTTCGGTCTCAATGAATCTCTTAACGTCAAACACTCACATGCTCCCTAGATCTCCCTAGCATGTGCTCCAGTGGCCTTTGTGCTTCGAGCGAGGCTCGGGATTCTTCACCTTCATGCGAGACGAATCATGGGACAGAGTCTTGAAGCCAACGACTTTTCCTCACCATGGACACTGAATGAAACTACTACATAGTTCTTTCTCTCTCTTCACTTTCGAAAACCATGCTCCACATAGTAAGATGATAAGACTGGATGAATGTTGAGATAGGAGCTGCTTCAGCGGAGCTCAAGTCATTGCTTCGCTGACAGTGGATGGAGGCTTCAACGGTAAGCGAAAGCACCCAAGGTCGACTCAGTTCCCAGAGCCTTGCAGCGCAAGCGGTGCAGCTTTCCCTGGTTGATGCTCAAGGGTGTGATGTCAGACTTCGACAGAACGCCTCGCAGGCCAAGCAAAGTGTACAGGTACATCGTGGATCATCGTGGATCATCACGAAGATTCTTGCATTATCTTGCATTCTTTGACAAAAATAGTCAAGACTGAGTCAGGACTGCGTCTATAGTCTATCATACTCTTTGGATCACGCGCAAAGCCTGGAGAAACGATGGAAAGTTAAAATTCCTGAAGGCCTCCACGGTCTTTTGGCAAACTGCTTTCCTTTTGTGCTCGCACCAGCGCATCTTCCTCAGCTTGGAGAAAATGCTACATTCATAAAACTCAGCCAGCCTTGTGAGAGTTGTTCAGTGAACCACCATGCGCCACTGCACTACTCTCCTAGATCCCCGAATCAATGAAAACATAGTTAAAAAAATAGGTGTTGGACATATTCGACTGCTTCCTCCACATCATCGGCGACGCAACGACCTTCTTGGACCAGAAATTTGCTAACTCTAGATCTGAACCAACAACGACAGTATTACCAAGTAGCCAAAACCTGGCAGCCCCCGATTAGCACAATATCACTTCCTTGGTGTTATCCACAGGGTGGGTCTATCTCACTTCTCCGACTTTCCAATCCAGCTATTTGTTCACCAGCACTGGGAGTTTGATCCAGAAAGCTTTGGCACTGTTTCATACACGGTTTTAAGGCCATGTCGATCAAAAGAAAAATTGCTGAGAAATCGTCCACAAAACCATCATCATCATCATCATCATCATCATCATCATCATCATCAACTGGGCAAGATCGTAAGAAGCCCAAACAAAGGGTGGGCAGACCTATCTAAAACTGAGCCTGCAACCCTTCAAATGCAACCGTGGCGAAGAACCATGAGGTTGGGGTGGAAAGTTGAGAAGTGTTGCCATCCTATGCTTAAAAAGGAACGTAAACAGGAAATTCACCGGACAATTTCTGAGGGACCGGAATGTTTTCCCTAAGTCAAGAATCCACACAAAAGGCCATTGTGTTCATTGTTTGGGTCGTCATGTGGCAGGATTCTTCCTGGATATCTTCCAACTGTCGTGCCACTGCAGGATTTCCCGTCGAGGTTCCTCGTCATCCACGGCGTCAGGAGAGCTTTCAATCTCTTGGGGAAGGCATCGCCCGAAACAGGGGAAGCATCTGTCGATGAGGTAAACGCCTCAAGGGCACAGAAAGTCGAGACAAGATGAGACAAGCAGAAGCGGCACACAGATTGCCCGACACAGATTGCCCAAACGCAAGTCCTGCGAGAAGAAGAAGTACCAGCAGCAAACTGAAGGCAAAGGCGGCATTCATGCCATGTTGAGCCCGATCATCCCAAACATAAACCTCAGATGCTTCAAGAGTTCCATTCACATAAGGCGCCATCAGGTGCCAGGTCAAAACGGCTTGTCATGAATTGAATTTTCATAAAGAAAAGAATTCAACAATTCATAAACTGCATCTGTTCTTCACCCTCAACAATCACACCTCAACAGCTCCCTTCCTCCCCGCACAGTAAATCTGCAACAGCTCATTTCCCTCCAACGGGTGAAGCCAAGCTGCGCAAACACGTCCTCCAAACTCTGGCCAAAAATTGTCAAAACACTCTGCGCAGGTGTCCTGGGCCAAAAGTGCAGATTTTGCATTGGCAGAAAGGTCTCAAAATCTCTCAGATGTTTTGTTTCAAGATGAGTCTCACTTGGAGGCCCCCATCCAACGATCTGAAAAATCTACATGTTCTTTCTCGAGAAGAGCTTCAACTTACTCAATTGCAGCAGGTTATCGCTCAGTATCGCATCAGGCCGTGAACTTCTTTCAACCAGTCCAACTTTCCGACTCAACCATGTGTTCAGAGTGCTCAGGAAATGCAATCATGTCTGTCTCTGAGTTTTAAGATGTTTTCTGTTGTCACTGTCTGACTCTGAATGAAAAAGTTCTTAGTTGTCCCTTTGGTCCTTCGAGGCGCACCTTTTGCATCCGACCACTTGACACGGCTCGCAGAATTGGGTCGCGTTGTTCCTTGACATGCGATGCATTGCGGTGCCCTCTAGCAATCCTCGGCACTGATGCATCCAGGGCACGGGAAGGCCAAGTTGGGATTAGCTATCGAACAAGTGGAAGCTGTAGCGCACTGAAACACACAACCTTAGGTGCTGATGGAGCAGCATAGGCGGCACAGTTATGCATTTGGCAAAGCGTTCGATCATGGCTTGGACCCAGCAGCAGAATGGCTCTGCATGAGACCACCCGTACTTTAATGGCCGCAAAGGCATCCGAGCCATCCGAATGATTTGGGAACGCCCATGTTGTCACAGCACTGTGCAGTACTTGGCATCCGCTATCATCGCTATCCATCTTTGCAAAGTAGCTGAGGTAAGAATGTGGCACCACAAATGGGCATTCGCTCGGGCACGTGCCCCGCAACTGCTGTAATCCAGGGCAGTCGGTTGTGGCCTGAAACGAGGGGCATTTTTGCAGCTGAACCATCCCATTGCAAAGACTCAAGAGCAGCATGCAACATACTAAAAACATTCAGCGCGTAAAGGGGTGTCTTGCGGCAAGCCAATGCAAGCAGAACCTTTTAAAAATGCCAAAGGATAGAGTAAAACAAAAATTGGAGGAAAACACGGTGCTAGTGTTTTAAGAGAAAAAGGCCGGGGTTTTCCTCGAGATCTTTGATGATAGCATGAAAGAAATAGTGTGACCACCGCTTTGATGACAAAAGAGGCAGCAGGTGTCAGAAACAAACAGAATGCAGTGCTGAATGCAGTGTTTCTTTTCCACGTCGGCTGACATTGTGTGACATGTGCCAGTCCCGCCTCCTGGTGGCAACCAAGTGTTCCATTCCGCAAATCGACCACTCCGCAATCCTTTTGCGCCTGTACAGTCCAGGAATCAAAGGAATCAAAGGAATCAAATGAATCAAAGGAATCAAAGGAATCAAAGGAATCAAATCAAGGAATCGAATTGAATCAAATCTGAATTGGAAGCAAATCAATGACACTTTTCAAAGTTTTTGTAAGTTTCCTACTTTTTTTAAATTCCCCAACAGCGTAAGCTTATGGGGTCTTCAGCCCAGTTAAGCTCCGGTGTGAGCCGGTGCAGCTTCCAGGCTCAGGTTCCGGAGGTTCCGGAAGGTTCCGGGGAGTTCCGGTGCGGATGGTAGGCCAGGTCCCGGAAGGTTCCGCAGGGTTCTGGAAGGTTCCAGGGAGTTTGCCAGGCAAGGTTGCAGAAGGTTGTGGGAAGGTTGCGGGGAGGTTCCAGAAGGTTCCGGAGGGATCTGGAAAGTTCCTAGTTCCACTGCAGATGGTTCCGGAAGGTTCCGAAAATTCCGGAAAGTTTCCGGGAGTCCAGTGCAGATGGCAGGCCAGGTTTTGGAAGGTTCCGGGAGGGTTCCGCAAGGTTCCAGGATGTCCGGTGCAGATGGTAGGCCAGGTTCCGGAAGGTTCCGGCGGGTTCCGGTAAGTTCGTGCAGATGTAAAGCAAGGTTCCGGAAGGTTCCGGGAAGTTGCGGTGCAGCTTCCAGTCTCAGGTTCCGGAGGTTCCGAAATGTTGTGGGGAGTTCAGGCAAGGTGGTGGAAAGTTCAGGAACGTTCTGGAACTAAAACATGAGATTGCGCAGAAGCAGCCTGGGCGATATTTACACGAACTCAATGAACGCTTCTTAGGCATGCCATCGTGATCATGCCTCAGATTTCTTTGTTACATACCAATATGCCGCAAAAAAATACACGCGGAATCATTCAGATCTGTGGCTCTTGCTGTTGGGGATACCACCTTAGCTTATCCAATTCTTGCAAATTTCAATATGTCCCACCCACCCGCCTCTGTGTCTTGGCTCTTGGCGCTTGCAAGAAGGCAACCCCAGCCCAGCAGCCACACTTGCGACATGGGCCGATGGCCACATGGGAATCTACTGCAGACCTATCCACATGTCATGCAATGTTTGCATGTTTTGTATCTGACGTGATGTACTTTCAACAGTTTGAACCTATAAAGAAAGATGCACGATAGGCAAGGTGTTCATCGGTTTTAGTGATGATGCTAACAACTGGTCCCTTCCGGGGGAACTGCTTCCTTCATATTTCATTTGCATGGCATCCTTTTGGCCCTCGGGATTACATGAGCAATGCTGCCCCATGATGTCGTGCCAAATCCCACAGCTGCAAAAGGTGAAATTTCCAGCGCCAGCGCCCTCTAATTGCATTCTCTCACATAGCCTCGCTCCGCTTGCCTTTCCACTCTACTTCAATCCAGTCACCCTTGTCCAAGCATAGCAGAAAACCTCACAGAGCCTGAGACTTGTTTTTCCTGCTACGATGAATCCTGTCGTGAAATGACATCGGCTTCGTCAATCGGGAAGGATCCTGTCGCCGCTTCAGCTGCATCTTCCGTTGGCGGAGTGAATGGCGTCACCTGTCGCGCTCGCCGATGGGTGAGATCTATATGTGCCTGATGCAATTATGTGCCTGATGCAATGGTGTGCCAAAGAAATATTGCACATGCAGGAGCACCAAAGTGTGACAGTGTTCAAACCTTAATCTTGTCAGTGCGTGCATATTGGGATATAGACATAGAGCATGTGTACGTTTGTGTGTGAGCGGGAAACCCTGAACCTAAGGGCATGCAGGAGTCAAGCAAACAGCCCGGCCATTGCTCAGCAAACGCAGGGGGGCATCCCTCATCACTTGTGGATGGCCAACGAAAAGGCCAAGCTGGGGGGCACACTCAGAAACATCGTAGCACCGATGACGTGACTGCAATTTTTGCACTGACATGGCATCTCGGCCATGCCAAAAACTCGACACCCTGAAATCAGTACAGAAATTCTGCCTAACTTTCCCTCTCTCCAATTCAAACTAACTATTATGATCATTTCATGTGTTATTTCACCCTATGCACTTTGATATGAGCATATTCTTATATGTATGTGTACGTAAATGCACTGGTTTATTTGGATTGATATGCTTGAGTGTGTATGCGTGCGTGTCTGTACGGACATGCAAGCGCATATTCGAAGTGAAGGAGTGTGTGCATACAAATGTGACACATGTATCTTTAAATGGACGCACGCTACATATCCATGCACGCATGCATGTCTATATGCCGTACTTTTGAACACGGTCGTATGCCCATAGGTTTGTACAAGTACATGCGCATGCACATGTGCACACAAATGTACACGCATGTGAGCGGGCGTACACACACACACACACAAGTGTACATGTGTGTGTGTGCATGTACGTGCATCTGCTCGGTCACATGCACAATTTCTCTCCCAAATTCACGGACAAATTTACGCGCGTGCTCTGTACCTGCAGAGGTATGTACGCAAGGGTCTATGTACGTGTGCATGTCTGCCAGCGTTTATACATGCAGCATGCATGGACGTTTACAAGCATGTTGCTGTATGTTTTGCTGTGTTGTGTCAAACTGCACAATGCCATGCATTGCAACGGAACGTATTGTCATACAATGTGATTTATATCTTTGTGTGTATTTGTAATCATAATTGCAAACATAAGGTCATCTGACATGAGTATCTGGCCTATTGACAGTAAGAGCGACCCACAACTATGCAAACAACTCAAAAAGGCTCGGCCAAAAAAGGTGTGGCCAACAGCCAGTGGTCAAACACAGTTGCATATGCAAACCACCGCGAGGAATCTCAGTGCTCCACAATCAATGCCTCTACTGGTGCACCCTGCTTCCGCTCATCATGTTTTGGCTGATTCATGGGACCAGGAAATGCGTTTCCAAAATCAAATCTTCCACACCTCCATCTGGAACTAGGGCGGGCGAATAGGAAGCCACTGTGCTCTACAACTGTCATGCCTTTGCCTCAACTTGCGCTGGCTGCCCTGGCTCTTCGCTGGAAGAGTCTCTTGAAGCTGCCAGTGCCTGACAAGCGACAAATCAAGATTCTCAATAATCACAGAATGATCAGTTGATAATAAGTTAATGACCCAAAAAAAGATGTTTCTGTGCAATCCAAGGAATGGGTGGAGGGCGACAGGCTTTTTGTGCGTATGTTTGGAGGGCGAGACAATGCGAGGTAGGGATCTGCATGAACGCACCATCCAAAACACACAAAACACATGCAGCGCTCAGCTCATTCCCCTTCTCTCAGCTCTCCCCTTTGCCCCTAAGATCCCCTAAGCATCTGAGAAGCACCTTCAAATTTCTTAGACGTTTCCAGGCATTTTGCACAAAGGCGCAGCTTGCACAAAAAAATGCAGTGGCTTCGAATTTCCAAATGACTCACAGTCCCGAAAAGTAGAGTAGGTCATGTTGGTATTTCATTCGGCAAGCTGCCTGCAGCCTGGATTTCAGTATATATATATATATATATGACATTTGGAATCACACAAATGTACTGAGATAGATACTTGCATGGCTGTGGGTCAAAACCCCGATATCCCTTCATAGCATTCGGTGGGATGTTCACCTACCCATTTTTGGGCTGGTTGGTACGAACCCATAGCCACATGACCTATTACCATCTATTACCTGTTTTCAAGAATGATCGTGGTATGTCGGCATGCAATCTGTCATTTCATGTGATAAGCCTCGCCATGGATCATCTGACAGGCCTTCTAGGGTAGACATTTGGCATGTAGTCCGACGTTCTCTTCTGACAAGCAGCATGCTTGTACACAAATGAAGGTCATGAAATACACTGTATGGATCCAATTGTAGCAACAAACAGGGCCACAGACACCGTGGGAAACAACGACAGGCTCATTGCTTGCTAAGCCCACCGAATTGCCCCTCAAAAAACACAACTCTTTTCTTCTCCACTGGGGCGTATCAAGAAAATGCCCAGCAAGGAACAGCCATTCCTCAGTGCTCTACTGCAAACCCCAAACCACCCACACACCAAAGAAAAACTTTCAACTTGTGATCATTCCAAATAAAATGACTCTTTAGAACCAACCCCGCAAGTATTTGAATGATCACTTTAAGTGATTCAAATTGTCTTTTTACTTAAATCTTCTCTTCTCCATTCTTCTCCTTTCTTCTCCATTCTTCTACCGGGAGCTCATATCTCTCCCCTTGCTATCCTGCATGTCTCCATTCTTCTTCTCCTTTCAACTTATTTAATTCAATCCATTCTCTATTTATTCTCTATTGTTGATATCGAATTTGCCTTTTTTTTCTCAATAAATTTCTCCCGATTTTTTCTTCTGATTTTCTCCTCTCCATCTTCCTCTTCCATTCTGCCTCCGTGAGCTGCCCGAGCTCCTCGGCGCGATCTTTGGCGCGCTGTAGCCGCTGTAGAGCGGCGGCCAAGACCTGGAAGCGCCCACTCTGCACAGCTGAGAAAAGAAAGGAAAATAGAAACATTTCTTCATATAAAGATGCAACTAAATGTATGTGCATATGTAAATAGATAAATATATATATATATGTGTGTTTCTAATGTATTGATTTATTTTTTCATCATTATTTATCTATTTATTCATTCATTTATTTGTTTATATTGATATCCACAGTATATCTATATTTTTAATTATACTTACGCTTAAATTTAAATTTGTATTTATACTTATACCTATGATTATACTATATTTATAGTTATATTTCTATCTAAATTTATATTTATACTTTATACTTATATTTGTATTTTAATTGATCTCTGTATTTATATTTTTTTTGTTTATTTATCTATTTATTTGTTCATTCATTTATTTATTTATCTACTGTATTCATTTATATTCATTTATTTATTCATTTATAGTCGTGTGTGTGTGCGTATGTGTGAGTGTGTGTCTATGTGTATGTGTGTGTTTAATTCTTACATAAAGCAAACAGAGTCTATAATCTATAAGATCGTTAAGGTACGATAGAAGTCAAGATAAATTTTGATTCAAACAAGTCTCTGACATCTACTCTTGCGCCAGCAAAGCTTTGAAAAAAGAGATGATGTGTGACAAAGGGCACCGTTTAGAATCCTCTAGTCCTAGAGCATCCTAGAGCAACATAAATGATACTGTATGCGTCTGCATGTGTTGTTGGCATGGGCCCCATCTGCGACCTGATCACCCTGAAAAGTGTGATACACAAGACAGCATACCGCATACCCCTTCAATTTCAGCTGTTGCATTTTCCGATAATCAAAGCAATTGTCCATAGTTGTTCCTCGCGGCTATGTTGCCTCCAGCTGTTCTGAAATCTCAGCCACTTCCACTGCTTGTTCCTGAGGCAAACTCGCATAGACATTGGCTTTAGTGATACAGGATGTTGACACAACAATGTATGCACATCACATGACTCCACACCCGGAAAGGTCGATTCATACCGATTTTTGTTGCATCTGTTGTCACAGCATCTTGCTGCTCCTTCCGGCGCGAGCACCATCCTCCCGAAGGCACGGCCTGAATCCAGACGGCTTGGGCTGGAAAGGCTTGGCGGCCACTCCAAGATTTCTAAATCTTCGTCAAAGCGTGGGAAGTGCACCAACTCACACTCTTCACCTGTTTGCTGAGCTTGCTGCGCTTTTCCTGCGACGCTTGCACAAAGAGGACTCTCCACAAATAGAGCGCTTCTGCGTGTCGTCACCTCTGCCGTCAACAATCATCAAACATGCCTGAAAACGTTGACTGCAAGGGAATCACACACCCTGCTACCCTTCCATTCTCAGTGTCTGCTGGCCTGCGGGATCGACCTGGGAGAAACACAAGGTTGAAGCATTGTTTTCGAGACGTTGCACAGCGGCCAAATGCCCAGGTCAAGATGCACAAAAATGCACAAAAACCGTTCCAAAGAATGTGTTTCTGGAGCAAATGGAGGCTTTGGTTCTCTGGATGGAATCCACACTCGCCAAACAACGTTACCCCTACGATTTCTCCACCCAGCCACACGTCACACACGTCTGCTCTTGAAAACAATTGAAAACATAAACTCTGAAGATCGATTCTGCTGGAAAACCAGTTTAACTGCCACTCTTATGCAACACCCCTGTTGAAAAAATCTGAGACAGGTAGCCTGCCCCAGATGCACGACTGAAAGCGAAGAAATGCTTCTTGCCTCGTAGTCCACCACCAAGTCTCCCATGCGTTCCCGCAGATGCTGGAGGCCGACCTGGGTGGCCGGGATTCAAAGTGTTGGACGGGATCCAAGCAACGACATGCCACAGGCCCCTTCAAAGTTTGGCATCTTAGGCAGCGGCCTCCATTGCAGTCTTGGAGCTTTGGCAAGAGCCCAACGTCTCCTGGACAGCAAAATCCGAAATCCAAAATTCAAATCGCAAAGGCATGATGATACCAATCCATCTCTATGCTGAGCAAGGAAGAAAACCCTGCACTGCAAAACGCAATTTCTGACAGAAACAGGAATCAAAAGTGGAACAAAAAGCCCCGCTAACCAATCAAACTTCGGCAAAGCACATGCTCAGGTATCAGCCAGCTCTGGAAAGAAGCTCCAAAAGACGAGCATACAAAGAAACTAAGAAACAAAGAAACAAACAAACAAACGAACGAGCGAACGAACAAACAGACAAATGAACGAACAAACGAACAAACAAAAGAAACAAACAAACAAACAAACTCGGAAACAAGGAAACTTGGAAACAAGAAAACAAAGAAAACAAAACAAACGAACAAGTTAACAAAGCATCAACATCATCGACTACTCTTTGCACCCTCCTCCGCCGCAAAATCCGTCCTGAGCGGCCGTTAGTTCGACAGCCAAGGAAGATACCCGATCTTCGGCAGCTTGCAGTTTGTTCTGAGCTGCTTCAAGCTCGGATTTGATGGCCGTTTCAGTTTGCTGTGCTTCTTGAAGTTTAGCCTCCAAGGCAGCTTTGGCTTCTGCACTGCTTTCTGCTTGCGTCTCTGTGAGGTGCTGTTGGTCTTGGAGCTTTTCTTCCAGTCGTGACACGAAATCCTTCTGCTCCTGCAATTCCACCGCCAGGGCAGTTTTTGAAGCTTCCAACGAGCTGGCGGCAGTTCTTGCCGCATCCAACTCCAACTGCAAGGCTTCCTCGAAAACTCACGAACTGGAGACACAAAAGCACGAGATCATGAAGATCAAAACGACTATCATTGCCTGCCTATGCCCAAACAAATCCTTCCATCTGGTTGGCCCTCCACAGCAGCCAATCCTTCTGGCGGTTCAATGGTTCCTCCAGGGCTTGAACTGAGGCCTTTGATGTCTCCAATTCAGCCTTGCACATTCAAAACGAACAAGTCTGGAAAGAATTTCAATTTCAGAAGCCATGTGATAAACTCATACAAACTCCACAGCTGCACTCTTTGAGGGTTGCCTTGGTGTTTTCCAGCTCCGTTGTCAACGACTCTTTGGTCTCAGTCAGCTTTTTCTCCAAGGCCTAGAGTGCGAAAGGCTGGGAAGACCAAAGCGACAAAGCGATTTATCTTGTCCTATTTTATGCTCGACTTCTCTGAAGTGAGGATCTTCCATTCTCTTAAAGTACCGCTCAGCATGTCGTGCCAACATCGCAGCTCATACCGTCAAAACCAGACACAGCAGCTGCAAGTCGAAACCTGCATCTGCCCTTCCAGGGACATCTTGGTGGCTTCCAGATCCAAAGTTTGTGCCTCCAAACTAGCAAAGAAAGAGTCAGCTAACAGGAAGCTTTCCCCGTGAGAGCGATCGCTATGCAAAGCAGGGCAAGTTGACCCGTTGGAAGCAAGCCTCTGCACGATCTTTGCTCTGATTCACTTGCTGCAGTCGGTCCAACACTGCCTCAAATGACCATGTATCCAACAGTGCTTCAGCAATAGCTCCGGTTTGAAAGTTGGGTCTGGAGCTGCAATCACCTACTGCATAAAATTGTCTTTCCAACTTTTGTCATTAAATTCTTCCAATCATGCTCATGAGCGGGGAGACAGACCTTATCTTTGCATTCCCGGCGGCTCTCTACATCGCACATGCTCCATGATGCAGCAAGAACGTATAGAAATTTCAGATCTCCCTGCTTCAATGTTCCGAAAGCGGCAAATTGAATTGCCGAATTCGTTCTGCGGCAGATGTTTCTTGCAAACTTACGGACCATGTTGCCTCCAGCTGTTCTGAAATCTCAGCCACTTCCACTGCTTGTTCCTGAGGCAAACTCGCATAGACATTGGCTTTAGTGATACAGGATGTTGACACAACAATGTATGCACATCACATGACTCCACACCCGGAAAGGTCGATTCATACCGATTTTTGTTGCATCTGTTGTCACAGCATCTTGCTGCTCCTTCCGGCGCGAGCACCATCCTCCCGAAGGCACGGCCTGAATCCAGACAGCTTGGGCTGGAAAGGCTTGGCGGCAACTCCAAGATTTCTAAGAAATCGTCAAAGCGTGGGAAGTGCAGCAACTCACACTGTTTGCCCGTTTGCTGAGCTTGCTGCGCTTTTCCTGCGACGCTTGCACAAAGAGGACTCTCCACAAATAGAGCGCTTCTGCGTGTCGTCACCTCTGCCGTCAACAATCATCAAACATGCCTGAAAACGTTGACCGCAAGGGAATCACACACCCTGCTAAGCTACCCTTCCATTCTCAGTGTCTGCTGGCCTGCAGGATCGACCTGGGAGAAACGCAAGGTTGAAGCATGGTTTTTGAGACGTTGCACAGCGGCCAAATGCCCAGGTCAAGCTGCACAAAAATGCACAAAAACCGTTCCAAAAGATGCGTTTCTGGAGCAAATGGAGCTGCAATGCATCCTTCTATGAATCTCCTATTGCCTTGTTTCCTTGTCTGGGCCGCTACATGATGCCGCAACGAGTTCCTCACCGCATAGATTTCTAGCGATGCCGCCATTCGTTCCCGCAGATGCTGGAGGCCGACCTGTTTGGCCCGGATTCGAAGTGTTGGACGGGATCCAAGCAACGACATGCCACAGGCCCCTTCAAAGTTTGGCATCTTAGGCAGGGGCCTCCATTGCAGTCTTGGAGCTTTGGCAAGAGCCCAACGTCTCCTGGACAGCAAAATCCGAAATCCAAAATTCCAAGTGCAATGGCACGATGATGCCGATCCATCTCTATGCTGAGCAAGGAAGAAGACACTGCACTGCAAAACGCAATTTCTGACAGAAACAGGAATCAAAAGTGGAACAAAAAGCCCCGCTAACCAATCAAACTTCGGCAAAGCACATGCTCAGGTATCAGCCAGCTCTGGAAATAAGCTCCAAAAGACGAGCATACATAGAAACAAAGAAACAACAAACGAAAGAAAGAACGAACGAACAAACGATCAACGAACAACGAACAAACGAACTAACAAACACAGCCAGACAGACAGACAGACAGACAGACAGACAGACAGACAGACAGACAGACAGACAGCCAGGCAGGCAGACAGACAGACAGGCAGGCAGACAGACAGACAGGCAGGCAGGCAGGCAGGCAGACAAACAGACAGACAGTCAAACAAACAAACAACCAACCAACAAACAAACAAACAAACAAACAAACAAACAAACAGGTTAACAAAGCATCAACATCATCAACTACTCTTTGCACCCTCCTCCGCCGCAAAATCCGTCCTGAGCGGCCGTTAGTTCGACAGCCAAGGAAGATACCCGATCTTCGGCAGCTTGCAGTTTGTTCTGAGCTGCTTCAAGCTCGGATTTGATGGCCGTTTCAGTTTGCTGTGCTTCTTGAAGTTTAGCCTCCAAGGCAGCTTTGGCTTCTGCACTGCTTTCTGCTTGCGTCTCTGTGAGGTGCTGTTGGTCTTGGAGCTTTTCTTCCAGTCGTGACACGAAATCCTTCTGCTCCTGCAATTCCACCGCCAGGGCAGTTTTTGAAGCTTCCAACGAGCTGGCGGCAGTTCTTGCCGCATCCAACTCCAACTGCAAGGCTTCCTCGAAAACTCACGAACTGGAGACACAAAAGCACGAGATCATGAAGATCAAAACGACTATCATTGCCTGCCTATGCCCAAACAAATCCTTCCATCTGGTTGGCCCTCCACAGCAGCCAATCCTTCTGGCGGTTCAATGGTTCCTCCAGGGCTTGAACTGAGGCCTTTGATGTCTCCAATTCAGCCTTGCACATTCAAAACGAACAAGTCTGGAAAGAATTTCAATTTCAGAAGCCATGTGATAAACTCATACAAACTCCACAGCTGCACTCTTTGAGGGTTGCCTTGGTGTTTTCCAGCTCCGTTGTCAACGACTCTTTGGTCTCAGTCAGCTTTTTCTCCAAGGCCTAGAGTGCGAAAGGCTGGGAAGACCAAAGCGACAAAGCGATTTATCTTGTCCTATTTTATGCTCGACTTCTCTGAAGTGAGGATCTTCCATTCTCTTAAAGTACCGCTCAGCATGTCGTCCCAACATCGCAGCTCATACCGTCAAAACCAGACACAGCAGCTGCAAGTCGAAACCTGCATCTGCCCTTCCAGGGACATCTTGGTGGCTTCCAGATCCAAAGTTTGTGCCTCCAAACTAGCAAAGAAAGAGTCAGCTAACAGGAAGCTTTCCCCGTGAGAGCGATCGCTATGCAAAGCAGGGCAAGTTGACCCGTTGGAAGCAAGCCTCTGCACGATCTTTGCTCTGATTCACTTGCTGCAGTCGGTCCAACACTGCCTCAAATGACCATGTATCCAACAGTGCTTCAGCAATAGCTCCGGTTTGAAAGTTGGGTCTGGAGCTGCAATCACCTACTGCATAAAATTGTCTTTCCAACTTTTGTCATTAAATTCTTCCACCTTCATTTCTCAAGAAAGGCAGAACACTGAAGGAGGCAAACCAAACAACCACAATCATGCTCATGAGCGGGGAGACAGACCTTATCTTTGCATTCCCGGCGGCTCTCTACATCGCACATGCTCCATGATGCAGCAAGAACGTATAGAAATTTCAGATCTCCCTGCTTCAATGTTCCGAAAGCGGAGCAAATTGAATTGCCGAATTCGTTCTGCGGCAGATGTTTCTTGCAAACTTACGGACCATGTTGCCTCCAGCTGTTCTGAAATCTCAGCCACTTCCACTGCTTGTTCCTGAGGCAAACTCGCATAGACATTGGCTTTAGTGATACAGGATGTTGACACAACAATGTATGCACATCACATCATGACACCACACCCGGCCGGTTGCGCGCAAAAAACTGATGTCACTTGCGCACAAAATCAAGATCAATGAAACGGGTTCACTTGCGCACAAAGAAATAGGTCACTTGCGCACCAAAATAAGATAACGAAAGGTTTTGGGTCGGGTGGGGTGGGGTGGGGTAGGATGTTAACATTCGCTTGCACTGGCAAACTATGTTGATGCTACATGGGTTATGGGCTTGTGGCGGGGTGGGCAATGAACAGGCATCCCCAGTGCTGCAAATGGTACTGTAAATGGTGGCAAACACACGAATAAAGACTGTTCCGGGTTTGGGTGGGGTGCGGTGGGGTGGGGTGGGATGCTGACAGTGGCTTGCACTGGCAAACCATGTTGATGCTACGTGGGGGATGGGGTTGTGGTGGGGTGGGCAATGAATATCATCATCATCATCATCATCATCATCATCATCATCATCATCATCATCATCATCAACGTCATCGTCATCGTCATCGTCATCGTCATCCTCATCCTCATCCTCATCATCATCATCATCATCATCATCATCATCATCATCATCATCATCATAGATGGGGGGAAGGGGGAAGGGTGGGGGGCATGTTCGCTTCAACACCTTGCACCCTCCAGCGAATCTTCCCCGCCAATTGCACCAGCACTTTCCTGAACCTGATGGAACTTCCCGCAACCTTCCCCGCCCTTCCGGAACCTTCCCAGGGAACCGCACAGGAACTTCCCAGACACTTCTGGAACCTTGCGCACCAGAGCCTGGAACTGCATGTGCTCACACCAGATCTCCACCGGCCTGAAACCCCCATAAGCTTGAGATGTTGGGGAATCAAAGAAGTGTACAAGCGACAACAACAAAAATGCATAAGAGACCCCATAAATAAGTGCACAAGCGACCCCTTTGCCCATCCAGAAAGGTCGATTCATATCGATTCTTGTTGCATTTGTTGCATCATGTGGTCACAGCATCTTGCGGCTCCTTCCGGCGCGAGCACCATCCTCCCGAAGGCACGGCCTGAATCCAGACGGCTTGGGCTGGAAAGGCTTGGCGGCCACTCCAAGATTTCTAAGAAATCTTCGTCAAAGCGTGGGAAGTGCAGCAACTCACACTGGTTCACCTGTTTGCTGAGTTTGCTGCGTTTTTCCTGCGTCCACAAATGGACCGCTTCTGAGATTTGATGCCTCCACGAAAGCCAAAGCATGTACAGCCATGATGGATAGAGCATTTACAAGCACAGGTCTTGTCAAGCGAAATATAAATGGCAATGGATAATGGATAGCCCTAAAAAGAAAAAATCCCAGAGGGAAACTGTGATAGCTAACGGCAATGATTCCAATGGGGTCACATGGTGGTTTCTCAAAATAGGGGTACCCCAAACATTGATGGTTTATTACTATAAATGGTTGATATTGGATGATTTGGGAGTACCCGTATTTTGAGAAACACCTACATGGCGAGAAAAAAGGGAAAAAACGTTGTCCGTAGAGGGGGATGTGCTCAAGGATCAGAAGGTTGGGACTGCAAAAGTCCGAAGACTCACAAGAATCAAGAATAAGGTGGTTGGTCAGCTATGTTGACTACCATTGGCTAGCATTGCTGGCCCACTCATTTCCAACACGGCCCACGTTTGTCAAAAATATGTACCCTTCCATTCTCAGTGTCTTCTGGCCTGCGGGATCGACCTGGGAGAAACGCAAGGTTGAAGCATGGTTTTTGAGACGTTGCACAGCGGCCAAATGCCCAGGTCCAGCTGCACAAAAATGCACAAAAACCGTTCCAAAAGATGCGTTTCTGGAGCAAATGGAGCTGCAATGCATCCTTCTATGAATCTCCTATTGCCTTGTTTCCTTGTCTGGGCCGCTACATGATGCCGCAACGAGTTCCTCACCGCATAGATTTCTAGCGATGCCGCCATTCGTTCCCGCAGATGCTGGAGGCCGACCTGTTTGGCCCGGATTCGAAGTGTTGGACGGGATCCAAGCAACGACATGCCACAGGCCCCTTCAAAGTTTGGCATCTTAGGCAGGGGCCTCCATTGCAGTCTTGGAGCTTTGGCAAGAGCCCAACGTCTCCTGGACAGCAAAATCCGAAATCCAAAATTCCAAGTGCAATGGCCACATGATGCCAATCCGTCTCTATGCTGAGCAAGGAAGAAGACACTGCACTGCAAAACGTAATTTTTGCCAGAAACAGGAATCAAAAGTGGAACAAAAGCCCCGCTAACCAATCAAACTTCGGCAAAGCACATGCTCAGGTATCAGCCAGCTCTGGAAATAAGCTCCAAAAGACGAGCATACATAGAAACAAAGAAACAAACAAACGAAAGAAAGAACGAACGAACGAACATGAATGAACGAACGAACGAACGAACATGAATGAACGAACGAACGCACGCACGCACGCACGAACGAACGAACGAACGAACGAACAAACGAACGAACGAACGAACGAACCTACCAACCAACCAACCAACCAACCAACCAACCAACCAACAAACAAACAAACGAGCAGGTTAACAAAGCATCAACATCATCAACTACTCTTGGCACCCTCCTCCGCCGCAAAATCCGTCCTGAGCGGCCGTTAGTTCGACAGCCAAGGAAGAGACCCGATCTTCGGCAGCTTGCAGTTTGTTCTGAGCTGCTTCAAGCTCGGATTTGATGGCCGTTTCAGTTTGCTGTGCTTCTTGAAGTTTAGCCTCCAAGGCAGCTTTGGCTTCTGCACTGCTTTCTGCTTGCGTCTCTGTGAGGTGCTGTTGGTCTTGGAGCTTTTCTTCCAGTCGTGACACGAAATCCTTCTGCTCCTGCAATTCCACCGCCAGGGCAGTTTTTGAAGCTTCCAACGAGCTGGCGGCAGTTCTTGCCGCATCCAACTCCAACTGCAAGGCTTCCTCGAAAACTCACGAACTGGAGACACAAAAGCACGAGATCATGAAGATCAAAACGACTATCATTGCCTGCCTATGCCCAAACAAATCCTTCCATCTGGTTGGCCCTCCACAGCAGCCAATCCTTCTGGCGGTTCAATGGTTCCTCCAGGGCTTGAACTGAGGCCTTTGATGTCTCCAATTCAGCCTTGCACATTCAAAACGAACAAGTCTGGAAAGAATTTCAATTTCAGAAGCCATGTGATAAACTCATACAAACTCCACAGCTGCACTCTTTGAGGGTTGCCTTGGTGTTTTCCAGCTCCGTTGTCAACGACTCTTTGGTCTCAGTCAGCTTTTTCTCCAAGGCCTAGAGTGCGAAAGGCTGGGAAGACCCAAGCGACAAAGCGATTTATCTTGTCCTATTTTATGCTCGACTTCTCTGAAGTGAGGAACTTCCATTCTCTTAAAGTAACGCTCAGCATGTTGTGCCAACATCGCAGCTCATACCGTCAAAACCAGACACAGCAGCTGCAAGTCGAAACCTGCATCTGCCCTTCCAGGGACATCTTGGTGGCTTCCAGATCCAAAGTTTGTGCCTCACTAGCAAAGAAAGAGTCAGCTTACAGGAAGCTTTCCCCGTGAGAGCGATCGCTACGCTAAGCAGGGCAAGTTGACCCGTTGGAAGCAAGCCTCTGCACGATCTTTGCTCTGATTCACTTGCTGCAGTCGTTCCAACACTGCCTCAGTTTGTGCATTGTTTACAAATCTTCCTGCTCTTCAAACTAGCCCTCAAAAAGAGGAAAAAATAGACCAGGATATACCCCCGATGTCGTCTTAAAGCAACCACCCAATCATTTTGCCATCGCTTCCTCATCTACTTGAACTAAGAACCCCAATAGCTTTGCTACAGTATCTGGGCGAAAGAACGTGCCGTCTAAGGCAACAGTTGAACCGGTATAGGTCATGATCTGCTCAGCATATTTTCATAGTTTCCACCTTTCGGTTCCACGTCAGACGTGCTCGACGCGGCCAAACTGCACAACAAACTAGACAGTACAATACCAAGAGTTCCCTGCTTGCAAGCTCTTCAAGCACTTGAGCTATCGCGGAATTCATTCAAGTAGGGTAGGGTCACCAGTTGTCCATACTTGTTGCTTCTATAGTTGTTCCTTGCAGCCATATTGCCTCCAACTGCTCTGAAATCTCAGCCACTTCCACCGCTTGCTCCTGAAGCAGACTGAAACCAAACATGTCACATACCACCGCAGCCCGAAAAACCGATTCGTGCTCCAAGATGCTGTGTGCCATCACCGTGCAATGCCACTCCTTCCGGCGCGAGCACCAACCTCCCGAAGGCACAGCCTGAATTCGCTTGCTTCACCCGCTTCATCCACCCAACCGGCTCCAAATTGAGGAGCGCTTCAGACTCGTTTCTTACGTTGAACTCAGAATGAACTCGGAATGAACTCAGAACTCCTCTTCATATCTCTTCATCCCTCAGCTCTCCACGTTCCTACGGCGTCCACAGATGGAGCGCTTCTGTGGCTTGCCTCTGCCGATGGGCTGCCGCTCTCACCCGAGCATCAACGTCAGCTACCATTGCTCATCCTAAAGTCATAAAGCCCCCTGCGAAAAGACAAACTTCACCACTGTTGCTGGAAACATCTGCCCTTCATCTGCCCTTCCATTCTCTCTGCCGGCCTTCAGCTTGATCGACCTCAAAGAAAAGCAACGATTTTCAGAAGCTGAATCAGCCGGATGCAGCTGCACGACCACTCCAAACATGACAGCTTCTAGAATCTTCTCGGTGCTTTTAGGATCCTGTCTCTGAGGGTGAGGAAAGCAGATCAAGCCTCATTTACATGAACTTCCTATCTATCATCCCAATCAAAACTTCAAACACCTGCCAAATCGAATCAAACACGCCAAGTCAAACACCACTTAGGCCCATGGGTGATTCAAAGCCCGTTTGCAGGTCTTTTTTCTCAGGTCATTGGTGGCTTGCACTTGAGTCAAGTTCGATGGCTGATCTCTGGGTCCCTGAGCTGATCACTGGAGTCATTCGGGGCCAGGCGGGTAGTGGCTGATTGATATAGTTTCTGATTGGGGTGTTGGTAGTCTGGGATCTGGGCCACTACATTGCAACACGGGCTACAGGTCACAGGACTGGGATTCCTCGCCGGATAGGCCTCTACCGATGCCGCCATTCGTTCCCGCAGATGCTGGAGGCCGACCTGGGTGGCCCGGATTCAAAGTGTTGGACGGGATCCAAGCAACGACATGCCACAGGCCCCTTCAAAGTTTGGCATCTTAGGCAGCGGCCTCCATTGCCGTCTTGGAGCTTTGGCAAGAGCCCAACGTCTCCTTGACAGCAAAATCCGAAATCCAAAATTCAAATCGCAATGGCACGATGATACCAATCCATCTCTATGCTGAGCAGCGGAATCTGTCCTGAGCGGCCGTTAGTTCGACAGCCAAGGAAGAGACCCGATCTTCGGCAGCTTGCAGTTTGCTCTGAGCCGCTTCAAGCTCGGATTTGATGGCCGTTTCAGTTTGCTGTGCTTCTTGAAGTTTAGCCTCCAAGGCAGCTTTGCCTTCTGCACTGGTTTGGACTTGTCGTGAGACCTCATCCTTCTGCTCTTGTAGTTCCCCTTCCAGTGCGGTTTTTGCGGCTTCCAACGAGCTGGCGGCAGCTTTTGCGGCGGCCAACTCCTTCTCCCAGTTGTCCTCAAAACTCAAAGGCTGCACGCAACTGGCAAACGGTGTACCGAAGGGCCGCGGACGGTGTGCGGTACGATAATTTTTCCATTTCTTTCCTCCGTACTGCCGTGTTTCCGATTTTGAATCAAGCACTCCCCGGTCCTTCTGGTCCTGGAGTGGTTCCTCAAGGGACCGAATCAAGGCCTTTGATGTCTCCAATTCGGCCTGGGGCGAACAAATTGCATGTCCAAACGAACAAGTCTCGAAAAAAATTCAAGTTCAGGACCCATGTGATAAACTCATATAAACTCCACAACTGCACTCTTTGAGGGTTGCCTTGGTGTTTTCCAGCTCCGTCGTCAACGACTCTTTGGTCTCAGTCAGCTTTTTCTCCAAAGCCTATAGTGCTGAAAAACTGATAAGACCAAAGCAACAAAGCGACTTGCTTTTCTATTTCGATGCTTGACTTCTCTGAAGTGAAGCGAGGATCTTGCGTTCTCTTGAACTACAGTTCACCGGACTATGCAAAGCTTGGAGCATGTCATGCCAACATCGGAGCTCATGCCGTCAAAACCAGACACAGCAGCTGCAAAGTCGAAACCTGCATCTGCCCTTCCAGGGACATCTTGGTGGCTTCCAGGTCCGAAGTTTGTGCCTGCAAACTCGCAGAGAGAGCGTCAGCTTCAAAATCTACAGGTCAGCTACAGTAAATCTCCAGGAAGCGTTCGGCTTGGGAACAACCGCTACACTGAGCAGGAAACATCACTCAGCAACAGGCCTCTGCCCGATCTTTGCTTTGCTTCACCTGCTGCAGTCGTTCTAACACTGCCTCAGTTGTCCCAATGTGAAAATTGTTTCCAAATCGATGTGCTCTTCGAACTAGGCCCAAAGAAAGAAAAATGAGTTTCGGGTAGTTTCGGTGGTATCTCCAACATGGACCACCTATCTGCTCAAGAGATTTTCTTGATCTGCCAACTGGACCGGAACTCGCCGGAACTTGCCCGAACCTTGAGGAACCGTTGTGGAACCTGGACCTGGGACCTGCACCGGAACACACCAAAGCTTATCTGAGCTGTAGACCCAAATTGGTCTATGCTGCTGGGGGGAAAGAACGTGTCTTTTAAGGCAACAGTTGAACCGGTATAGGTCATGATCTGCTCAGCATATTTTCATAGTTTCCACCTTTTGGTTTCACGTCAGACGTGCTCGACGCGGCCAAACTGCACAACAAACTAGACAGTACAATACCAAGAGTTCCCTGCTTGCAAGCTCTTCAAGCACTTGAGCTATCGCGGAATTCATTCAAGTAGGGTAGGGTCACCAGTTGTCCATACTTGTTCCTTCTATAGTTGTTCCTTGCAGCCATATTGCCTCCAACTGCTCTGAAATCTCAGCCACTTCCACCGCTTGCTCCTGAAGCAGACTGAAACCACACATGTCACATACCACCGCAGCCCGAAAAACCGATTCGTGCTCCAAGTGCTGTGTGCCATCACCGTGCAATGCCACTCCTTCCGGCGCGAGCACCAGCCTCCCGAAGGCACAGCCTGAATTCGCTTGCTTCACCCGCTTCATCCACCCAACCGGCTCCAAATTGAGGAGCGCTTCAGACTCGTTTCTTACGTTGAACTCAGAATGGACTCGGAATGAACTCAGAACTCCTCTTCATATCTCTTCATCCCTCAGCTCTCCACGTTCCTACGGCGTCCACAGATGGAGCGCTTCTGTGGCTTGCCTCCCTGCCGCTCTCACCCGAGCCATCCCGACCCAAACGCATACTTGTGTGATCTGATATGGCATAGGTTCGTCGTAAGCAAGTAACCCACCATTAAGTTTCAACTGTCATCGCACCCAGTTTGTGGCAGAACTTATTGGCTACGATGAGGGTTGCTGAGTTCTTGTTACATCTTTGTCCCCCAGTTGGTCAATCATGAAGGCAACTATGCAACAGAGCTCACTTAATTTAATTAATCTATTCTCTTTGTTGGGGATGGAGTGCGCTACCCCCGTCACCAGAATGAACCAACCAACATTTTGTCATGAGGTCCATGGTGTTGAGTCACTGGACATGAAGCATCGCTGTTTGTCTCCTGACATTCCAGTTTGACCAGTTGGTGATCATCTACCATTGAAAGGGTGACTTGAGACAACCTTTTTTCGAAGCTGACAACTTTTGTTGAAAATGTTTGCTGCCTGTCCATCCCCCGTCCCCGCCAGCTTCAGCTTGATCAACCTGGGAGCAACGAAAGAATTTCAATAAACAAAAAGAAGGCCAAATCGCTAGCTGCACAAAACCACTCCGAACAATGACTTTTTCGGCTGGCAGGACTGGGATTCCTCACCGTATAGGCCTCTACCGATGCCGCCATTCGTTCCCGCAGATGCTGGAGGCCGACCTGTTTGTGCAGGACTCAAAACGTTGGACGGGATCCAAGCAACGACATGCCACAGGCCCCTTCAAAGTTTGGCATCTTAGGCAGCGGCCTCCATTGCAGTCTTGGAGCTTTGGCAAGAGCCCAACGTCTCCTGGACAGCAAAATCCGAAATCCAAAATTCCAAGTGCAATGGCACGATGATGCCGATCCATCTCTATGCTGAGCAGCGGAATCTGTCCTGAGCGGCCGTTAGTTCGACAGCCAAGGAAGAGACCCGATCTTCGGCAGCTTGCAGTTTGCTCTGAGCCGCTTCAAGCTCGGATTTGATGGCCGTTTCAGTTTGCTGTGCTTCTTGAAGTTTAGCCTCCAAGGCAGCTTTGGCTTCTGCACTGGTTTGGACTTGTCGTGAGACCTCATCCTTCTGCTCTTGTAGTTCCCCTTCCAGTGCGGTTTTTGCGGCTTCCAACGAGCTGGCGGCAGCTTTTGCGGCGGCCAACTCCTTCTCCCAGTTGTCCTCAAAACTCAAAGGCTGCACGCAACTGGCAAACGGTGTACCGAAGGGCCGCGGACGGTGTGCGGTACGATAATTTTTCCATTTCTTTCCTCCGTACTGCCGTGTTTCCGATTTTGAATCAAGCACTCCCCGGTCCTTCTGGTCCTGGAGTGGTTCCTCAAGGGACCGAATCAAGGCCTTTGATGTCTCCAATTCGGCCTGGGGCGAACAAATTGCATGTCCAAACGAACAAGTCTGGAAAAAAAATCAAGTTCAGGACCCATGTGATAAACTCATATAAACTCCACAACTGCACTCTTTGAGGGTTGCCTTGGTGTTTTCCAGCTCCGTCGTCAACGACTCTTTGGTCTCAGTCAGCTTTTTCTCCAAAGCCTATAGTGCTGAAAAACTGATAAGACCAAAGCAACAAAGCGACTTGCTTTTCTATTTCGATGCTTGACTTCTCTGAAGTGAAGCGAGGATCTTGCGTTCTCTTGAACTACAGTTCACCGGACTATGCAAAGCTTGGAGCATGTCATGCCAACATCGGAGCTCATGCCGTCAAAACCAGACACAGCAGCTGCAAAGTCGAACCTGCATCTGCCCTTCCAGGGACATCTTGGTGGCTTCCAGGTCCGAAGTTTGTGCCTGCAAACTCGCAGAGAGAGCGTCAGCTTCAAAATCTACAGGTCAGCTACAGTAAATCTCCAGGAAGCGTTCGGCTTGGGAACAACCGCTACACTAAGCAGGAAAACATCACTCAGCAACAGGCCTCTGCCCGATCTTTGCTTTGCTTCACCTGCTGCAGTCGTTCTAACACTGCCTCAGGGAGGAAAATGCTGGCACTGATTCAGTGATGGGGCAAGCATTGCAGCATGAATTTTCACATGTCAAATGCCCTTGCAGCTTTTGCCTTCATGTTGCAGCCGACATCTTGCACGACCTGGCTGCCACTGCTCCAAACTCAACTGCCAACTACTGGAAACTAGGGGACGATCACCCTGCAGGAAAAATCACTTCCATCTCATCAGCTGCAGTCAACTTCTGCAAGTTTGACTGGCGGCTTATGTTCGCAGCATGTTCCCCTCTGAGAGAACCAAACCACGGTAAGGATCTCTAACAGGTTGCCTCCTTCCAGAATCTCTTCAAGCCAAATCCCTCCAGCTTGCGGCCATTTTGCCTCCTGGTCTGAAATCTCAGCCACTCCCTCTGCTTGCTCCTCAAGGAGGCTCACATAAACATTGGATCTAGCGATGCATAATGTTGACATAATAACCTGCGCACATCGCATGACACCACACCAGAAAGGTCGATTGATATCGATTCTTGTTGCATTTGTTGCATCATGTGGTCACAGCATGCCGCTCCTTCCGGCGCGGGCACCAGCCTCCCGAAGGCATGGCCTGGATCAGGCCCGCGCTTTTCAAGGGCTGACGCTCTTTCCCAAAGATCTTCGCTACACTCACACTCTTCACTCTGCTGAGCGCTCTGCGGTGTTCCTGCGTCCGCAAATGGACCGCTGCTGTGCATCGTCACCTGTCAATTTGCTCCCGCTCGTGCCCGCCAAGACAAGAACCAGGTTGGAAGCTTTAAAAATCAAAAAGCTCCAGTAATTGAACGCCATGAGACAATCCCCACCTGGAACTTCATCGACCTGGAAGGAAAAGAGCGGCCCAAAATCCCAAAATCCCAAGTTCGAAATGTTCAAAGAGAAGGCTGCAAGACGAACCGCCTTGGGACCGCGGACCTTGCCTCAACGATCGCCCGCATTTGCTCGTGGAGATCCTGGAGGCCGACCTGGCCCAAAGCAGCACTGCGTTGCCACGATGCATTGCGTCGTGCTGCGGCCTCCATGGTAGCCTTGGAACTTTCGTAGGAAGCCAAGGACTCCTACACCCACAGAACTTCCCAAACAGCATCTCTACATACATCTTCAAAGAACTATATCTCTTCATATCTCTTCATATCTCTACTTACCTCTACATATCTTCAAAGAACTTGCATTCAGACTTTAAGACTTTCATGAAAACTATATTTGCTTCCCCGATTTTCTGAGCACCGACAGTTCCCAAAGAATGTGGAAACCATCTCTAAGGCAGATATAGATGTTTAATTACAATTTAGAGGGACTTGTTCCCGCGAAGTCTGTGCAAATGTAAACATGCTAAGAAGCAGCAATAAGACATGGAAAAAGGATCCTGCAAAATGAAGGAACTCAAGGCGCAGAAAAGAAGCTGCAAGAGAAGTTCTATCGCATTGGTTTCACCGTATGTGGTAAAGGAATAACGACACAATTTCTGGTTTTCTTTTGCTTTTCTTGTGCCCCTTTCACCCTGCTGCAAGACCCGTCCTCAGCCACTTTTAGTTCCGCTGCCAACCCCTCGACCCGATCGTCCGCATCTTGCAGTTTGTTCATCAGTTCTCCATTCAGTTCAACAGTGGCAGCCTCTGCTGCTCTAGCCTGCTGCACTTCACTGACAAGAGCGACCTGGGATGCTTTGAACTCCTTCAGTTTGCCTTCCACAGCTGATGCAGAGGATTTGGTTGCTTCGAGCTCGGTCTCGAGAACGGCTTTGGATTCCTGCGCTTCTTGAAGCTTGGCCTCCAAGGCAGCTTTGGCTTCTGCACTGGCTTGTGCTTGCGTCTCTGTGAGTTGCTTCTGGTCTTGGAGCTGTCCTTCCAGTGACAGCACCATATCCTTCCGCTCCTGCAATTCCGCCTCCAGGGCGGCTTTTGAAGCTTCCAACGAGCTCGCAGCAGCTTTCGCAGCATCCAACTCCTTTTCGGAAGCTTCCTCGCAAATGCTGAAAGAAAGGTCTAAATTTCAAGCCCTGAAATATATATGTATATATATATGTGTGTGTGTGTGATTATATATATATATATATGTATGTGTGTGTGTGCGTGTGTGCGTACATTTCTGTGACATTATACAAGCTTCAAATGAGTGAGAACTTGTAGTGTAATTATAACTTGTCGGCTACTTTGGTCTACTGTCGAACCTCTATTATTGCATGCTGGTACCTGATTCCTTTAGTTTCGGACCCCTGCGGCACTCTCCTCCCCAGAATTGCCAATCCCTGACTGGTATCATTCTCACTTGTTCACTGAAATAACTTCAGCCATGCCAAACGGCTGGCTGTCATAATCTAAATCGCATGCCCCGATGTTGCGCATGTCGCAAAAATCCAATGCATCGGATTGAAGCCCCGTCCTGTCCCATCTGTCCCCCCATCTTTTCAACGGGTTTGCTCTCAGCCTTTTCGTCAGTGGGCACAGTCTCCCGATTTGACTCCATTTCTGCAGATGAAGCTTCTGCAGCCGTTGAGTCGAGTGCTTGCAGTGTTTGCAGTTCTTGTTTGAGGGCCAGTTCTGACTCCTGCGCTTCTTGAAGCTTGGCCTCCAAGGCAGCTTTGGCTTCTGCACTGGCTTGTGCTTGCGTCTCTGTGAGTTGCTTCTGGTCTTGGAGCTGTCCTTCCAGTGACAGCACCATATCCTTCCGCTCCTGCAATTCCGCCTCCAGGGCGGCTTTTGAAGCTTCCAACGAGCTCGCAGCAGCTTTCGCAGCATCCAACTCCTTTTCGGAAGCTTCCTCGCAGATCAAAAAGCCATGCAAACACCATGGTAGTGCGGCAAGCTTGCTCTGTGGCTGCAAGCCATCTCAATCATGTGAGGGAAAGTCGACTTCAATGCCTCTACGATGCATCCTTGAATTATCATGAATTATCCTTGTTACTCTGCCCTCCCCTGTCCTTTTGCTGCTGAAGTTGTTCCTGAAGGGACTGAACCAAGGCCTTGGAAGTCTTCAGTTCTTCCTCGCATGGTCAAACTTCACCATGGATATTCAACACAAAATCCCAAACTTTGAAGTGCCTGGGTGTTTTCCAGCTCCGCTGTCAAGGACTCCCTGGTCTCAGTCAACCTTTGCTCCAAAGCCTAGACCGCAGACCATGCGTCTGATGGCATCTTGACGAAACTGGAAAAAGCTCGACCTATAGTTCGCCAAAAAGCTTAATTTTCCCTTGCTAATTCTATTCCCTCTCGGGGACTTGTTTGGAACCTGTCTGTGTTGCAGAAATGCAGCTCATCTGTCGTGCCAACGTCGCAGCTAAACCCAAAAGAGAACAGTCATAGAAGGACGCGACATCTCCGAAGTCGAAACCTGCAGTTGCCCTTCCAGAGACATCTTGGTGGCTTCCAGGTCCATACTTTGCGCCTTCGTCACAGAGAATCGGCAACTTCTCTTGTGGCAAAAGTTCTGTGCCCATCGGGCACTTGCATAGCAGGAAGTTGTAGCTGGCACCACGCCTCTGCACTATCTTTGCTCTGCTTCACCTGCTGCAATCGTTCGAACACTGCCTCAGGGATGAAAATGCTGGCACTCATTTAGTGATGGGGCAAGCATTGCAGCATTAATTTTCAAATGTCAAATGCACTTGCAGCATTTGCCTTCATGTTGTAGCCGACATCTTGCACGACCTGGCTGCCACTGCTCCAAACTCAACTGCAGTTGATGAGAACCAAGTAATTTTTCCAGCAGGATGATTTTCCCCTAGTTTCCAGCAGTTGGCAGTCAACTTCGCACGCGCTCTCTCTCTCCCTTGCTAGGCATGGCCGCGGAAAGCCTCCTTGTGATTCTAAGCCCCCATCAAAGACCAACTCCAACAAACGGAATCATTAGAACCCAAAACCGGAGATACTACTGCACTGCACCTCATCATCTTGTAGGGTCTGAAGAATTGCGTTCCTGCAGGTTCTCTGGATATTCTGGATCAACAATCCAAGAACCAAAGCGCATTGTGAAACTCCAGCCTAGCACAGCAACTGCAGCCCTCTGTGCTTTTATCATTATCTAATGGGAGGTGATGCAGCATGCAGATCGACGAGACCAAAAGCCGATCCAAAAGTGCCAAAAGGCTCTGTCCATCGTTGCTTTTCAATGTCAAAGTTGACTTTGACCTGGCTCTGACTTTGCACCGGCCAGGATGGGCGGATCTTGGCTGGAAGTTTTATGTTCAAGCAGCGGTCGAGGGAAAATCAGCTGTAACATATGTGTTTTATATGAGATCATTTGGGTCTTGGTTCTCGCTTGGTTTGGCCTGCGTTTTGCTTCTTCCCGTTGTGTTCATTTAATTTTGAACAATGTGACTTGCAGCTGGACATCATTCAGCAGACTTTTGCCCTGGAAGAGATCAATCCCTGTAGGGTCCCTATACTCCCACAGCCTCGTTTTTCTCTTCACGGCATATGGCCAGTTCCCTCCGCAGTCCTCAGAGAATTTTTGACTCCCCACACCCCAAACAATGGTGCAACTGAGGGGAAGGAATGAATGTCCCATGTGCCCAAGTTGCAATTCAGAAATCTCGCGAAATCTCTCTATTAATCTCTCTGTTCATCTCTCTGTTAGTCTCTTTCTTTTCCTTTCTTTATTTCTCTCTGAGATCTATTCTTTGTTCCATTGAACTCTATTTTTTTCTTCATTCTGCCTACTTATTTCTATTATATATATATATCTCTCTCTCTCTCTCTGTGTGTTTCGTTTTTTCTGAATTGCCTTCTTTTTTCTCTCTCTTCACAAATTGCACTGCTCTGAGCTTTGGGCCTTCTGCTCGATCCTCTGCGGACTTCTTGGCAATCGACAACTCCTTGGACCCACGAATTCCATGCATCTCAAGGTCTTACTTCTGTGAACATCACTATTTTATGCCATCATCCTTTGCCAAATCTTGTTTACTACAACATGCTATAAAATCTCTCCACTTTTCTGTACGTTACACACCGACCCATAGGCCATTTCCATCGGTAGTCATGGCACCTTCTCCAATCGGACAATCCTCAGCCACGCTGAGGGGGCAGTGCTACACAGCGAAACAAACGTGACCGCACTGCCTTCCACAGCCTTGCGAGTCATGATCCAACCCTTAGGGGGTGCTTTGGTGTGGTCAGCATGGGATACAGGTCCAAAAGATCGTTCTGATGCCGTCCGAATGTCCACAGGGGGTCCCCCATCCGCGGTTCGTCTTTTCTCAACTGAAGATTTGAGACAGTGGACGGTGCATGTGTGCAGAATGAATGCCGTCTGCGTGATTTTGCCTCTGCAGATGTGTGCTTCCTCAAAGCTGGTGTTTAAAAGGTTTCTGCCACTTGCAGCCATGCTTCTGACCCTCTCGCTCGGCCAAACGCTTCTCCAATCGTTCATTGGGCTGAGGAATCTGAGCCAACGCCTCCCAGGTCCATGGTGAAGCCCACAAATATTGAGAAGCATAAGATTATATAGGGGAGAAAATATGTGTACCTAATTCGATACATAGACATTTATCTATGTGTGGGTGCAAATGATTTTTGGGCACATGTGTGCACACAAACATGTTGAAATGATCAAACTCCGCAATCGTTTTTACCACAAAAAATGGCTGATTAACTCTACTGACTCGGTTTGTCTGGAACTGCTTGGGCACTTTTTTTGCGAGGGCTTCTCAGAGGATTTGCCCTACTTCCAAGCACTTGACTGAGAAAATGTCTTTCCATGCTCTCTTGCATTTCGTTTTTGATAACAGGTGCTTCACAACCGACATGAAGCCTTTATGTGGTGTATTCTTTCTTTGTATACACCAGCGTTTATTCCATACATACAGGTTTGCATATGTGTATCTACGCATGCTTGCATACAAACATATGTGTGTCAGCCTGTGGGTCTAGCTACTCCGTTGCCCACGCATAATTTTCAACTTCTGATTTGCACGGCGCAGGGTGGGCCTCTATGGCTACTGGACATGGCTCAATGGTGTGGAACGGGGGTTGATGGCCTCCTCTAATCGTCTGCTCTTCTCTTGGTTTTCCTTCCAGCCTTTGAAGAAAGGGGCTAGGCAGGCTGAGAAGGACTGGATGAGGTCATCCAAGTTAAAAAATCTCACAACAATGACCACTTCACCGCTACAAAACTTTGTGCTGAAATACAGCAGGCGCAGTGTAGCTAAGGAATATGACTCACTCTGGTCCAGCTTGGGAAAATGTCATGTGACGAATCATGTGGCATCTCAAAGATCAAAACTGAGAACCGCGACATTTCTTGGAATTTTGCTGCTGTTTTTCCGCCTCTCTCTTCGCAGTCTTGCAAGCCCTGCAGGTCCACGTAGCGGTCATAAAGGCTCGCTATTTCAACACTTCATTCATGGTATTCCAGCAGGACTCATCACAGTGCAGCAGTTTCTCCGGGATTGTCAAACTTGATATGCCACTTGTTCTATCTACTTGGTACTCAGAGTGGTCAGCAGAAGTCCATTCATAGTTCACGATAGCAGTTGGACGCTGGACAGAAGTACAACAAATCAAGTATTGTCTATAATGATCTGTCACGATTTGACACTGCTGCCATGGCTTCTCTTGATTGCAAGTCATGCAAATCATTGCAAATCATGGTTTATGCACGAATCAACTGCAGGCCAATCTCCGCCCAGAAACTCCAAGGCCGACAGGGCTTCTCCACCTGAACCCGAACTGTAAAACATCCAATGGCGGGAGTTGAGTGTTTTTTCGTTCGAAAAAATTGGAGCAGCTTCAACTTCTTTTTAGTGGAACAGTTTCAACTTCAGATCATTTCAGATCAACTTGAGACCCTTTCATGTCTTTCACCTGACGGTGCTGAGCTGTGCACGCTGCACTGATAGCTCAGCTTTCAGCTCCTCAATCTCCCGAGTCTTGGCCTCCTCACCACGACGAAGCGGCTGGAGGTCGCTTCTTTCGAGCACACAGCGCAACGTAACCCTAACAGTTCATGTCAGTCCATATCAGTCCCTGTCACTGTGGACAGCTCTTTGAGCATCGGGGGCACGAAAAGGCTCAGCTAGACTCGACATTGGTCAAGATCAAGCGTCACTGTCACTGTGAGTCCATACTAAAACCTCCAAAAGCACAAATGTCATCGGCATTGATCAACCGTGTTTAGTCCACCAAGGCTGGAGGAAACCTACCCAGTTGCAGATCGGTCCAGCGCCAAGTCCAGCTCTTCCCTCTGAGGTACTGCTTGCAAGGAGGACCTTGGCATTGCGAAGCAGGGAACCATCGCCACACCAAAGCTATGCCCATTCGTCCAACGTGCAGCACTCTATCAAACCCCCAGGAAAGGAAAGAAAAAACTGCGCCCATACGCCTCTGCTCCTCCAGCATGCGCAGCTCCCTTGCTTCGAGTTCTGCTTTGGTTGCACGTTGATGGAAGCGTTGGATCTGTTCCTCCAAATCCTTAGCCAAGCCATGCACATGCCATTCAGATTTCTGATGAGTGTACACCCTCCCATTTCACCGTGTCATCCAACTCCAGGTGAGCCACTCGAATGTTCCTCTCCTGTGTCTCCTTTTCACCTGAGCTCCTGCACAGCACCGGTTCAGATTCGAGTGCCATGAGCATTGTGATCTACTCAAATCAATTCAAATCAGCTTAATTCAAATCAAACACATATCCTCAATATAAATAAGTAAATATGTATATGTATATACAGATAAAACATATATATATATATATATATATAGTTATTTTACACAAATATATATATATATATATATATATATATGACTCCCGTGCTTTGGCCTTCGCTCTTTTTTGGCCAGACGCTCCCCTTAGGAGCGGACTTGTTAAAAGAAAGCTTGGTCATGGGCTCTTGGCACAAATGATGTGCCCTAGAAAAGTTTGTGCCCCCCCATGCCAACTTAACGAAGGAAACTTTACATTCAAATCCTTGTCAAGGAGGCGGAGGGGATGGTGGTGGTGTGCTGATTGACTTGAGAACGGAAACAACAACGGCCAACACACACGAAGTTATCAGCACCTCACGTCAAAACGCTACAAGTAGCAGGGAATGACTCCCGTGCTTTGGCCTTCGCTCTTTTTTGGCCAGACGCTCCCCTTAGGAGCGGACTTGTTAAAAGAAAGCTTGGTCATGGGCTCTTGGCACAAATGATGTGCCCTAGAAAAGTTTGTGCCCCCCCATGCCAACTTAACGAAGGAAACTTTACATTCAAATCCCATCACCGCTACCAGGTAGTGAACCGGCCGCTCAGTGCTGACGAGTCCCAGTGCCCAAAGTGCCCTTGAAGTGCTGCAAAGCCAGCGCTGCAAAAGCAAAGGTCATAGGCAATGGATATGGTTGCGCCCGCAGCGTCATGAAGACACCGTGCTTGTCGCGACCTGTCAGTGGAACATGCGGCCGCTTTGTATTTGAACATCGAAGGAAAGTCCCTTGACATCGCAAGCCCAAGGAGGAGATGTCAATAAACTGGTACATGAGCCTAGTTGGTTTCTTCCAGATTTCCCCGTAGCAGCAGAAATCAAGGTCACAAAAACGAACATGATGTGTACCAGAAAATTTCACCAGAGGAGGCATAGACCATGCATACGATGTGAGGGGATTCTCAAGGATGTAGGGGATATGATGTTCTTGGCAAAGATGAAGAACTTGCAAGGTGAAGTTAAACAACCGATTACCATCAGCCAGCTTCTGTGCATCACTGCGTTTAAGCCCAGGAAGTCCCCAAAGATGATCATGATCTCTAAGAGGTAACGGTCCTACTCCATCATTGCGACGAGCTCGAGAAAATGTAATACACGGCATACCCAACCATACCAAAATGACCCGACCACCAGCAATCCAATTGAGCAATCTGTGTGCACAAGCAGGATCAAGTACGTTATGAGAAGGGAAGAGGTCAATGTCAATAGGAAAGGAAGGAATGCCAACTTTTTCAAGAGCTGAGGCAATTCGAGCAGTACCTGCAAAGATCTCTAAGGCAAACTTTCTGGGACGGCATCGCATTGTGAGCACATCCACCTTTGGCAATTTCATGGAGGACTCCGAGGTGACAACACTCCTTGGAACACCTTGCACATGTTCTTCTCTGCCCACTGGCAGAACCTCAGGTGTGCAGGGCTGAGCTTGTTCAGAAGCTCCTGCACTTTGCCCACCTTCGTGTATCTTCTCACACTGGAGTCGCTTCTCCATCGGCCCCTGGATTTCACTGCATTGTAGTCTCGGCGACGGGAGCAAAGGTCTTCGGTTGCCCCCCCATGCCTGAGCTGATAGGGGTGCAAGCTTCCCAGGCCCAGCATCATGCTGGCTGCACTGAACTGCTTTCTGTACTGATCCATGTTGAACTTGAAGATCAGACTGTCTTTGCTTGAAGATCTCTTTGCTCTCTGAAGCAGTTGTTCTCCTGCCCACTGGGTGTGATCCACTGCAATGCTGTTGTCGTACACCCCTGTCTTGTCCGGACGATGGTTCTCTTGATCTCTGATGATCACCGTCACCCATTTGTACTGAACTCCTGCTCCTCGGACTGGGGCTACCACGTTTCGAGCCCGAAGGTCCAAACCCTCTCCGGGACGCAGGTACAAGAGGAAGTCGATGATGGTCTTCAGGGCCATGTCGAGCTGGTTCTTGGCAGCCAGAGTCATTGCAATTCCATACATCGCCAACATTGGCATGGGAAGTCTGCTCTGAGCCGGGACAGCCTTTCTCCAGCCCTTCAGGCACCTGCGAGCACGATGGAGCTTTCCTTTGACTTCCAAGACATGGAACTCTAAAGCTGCAAAGGTCTTTTCTCCCTCGTGAGGAGACCTCCCTTCCATGAAGAGAGTGTCCATGTAGTCCGACAGCAGGGGGTCTAAGTCGTCTATTGCGGGCACCCAGCGGAACCCGTTCACCTTGCAGAAGTCCTCGAACCTCGCAAGGTATTGAGCATACTGCCCTTGGACTTCGTTGCTGACGCATTTCTTCTCTAACACCGTCATCCGCTTCTGCTGTGCCAACTTGCCAACATCCTGGTCTTGGATGACTGCTGGAACTGCTTGAACAGATCTCTTCGGCTTTGGCTGCTTCCTCACTTGCACATCCCTCTTCAATGGAACTACCCGGCTGCTCTTCTTGAGGTTCTTGCTTGGCAGTGTCTTCTCTAAGGATCTCACCACCCTTGCAGTAGGTCGAGGAGCTACGGTCTTCCGCGCAGTTGCCACTCTTGAAGTGCTGGCTTTTGAAGCTCCCTGCAGTGCTCTCTTTGGTGCCAGAACCCGGACTTCGGATGCCACGAGAGGGGGCATCAGCGATGTTCCATTCCGAAGGTATCCATCTAGGTCTCAAAGTGATACCACAAGCCAGGCAAATTGAGCCCACACGCTGGAGCACACGAAGCATATCATACCGTGCTGACCTACCCTTAGCCAAGGCAAAACAAAGTGCCATGTTGTCCAACAAGATCAGATGACGCTTCTGCCGATGTCGTTGAGCTCGGCTTAGACGTCTTGTGGCTATGAGAAGTGACCTAGCTTCTTTGAGTGTGATGTGCTCGTCTGTGTGCTTCCACTTGCCCATGCTAACGGTCTTCCAACGATGAGGATCTAGAAGGGAAACCGGTATCTCAGGAAAACCTTCATTGAAAGTATAGTTGTCAACGTCATTGACCTCATCTAAAGAACCTTTGACGGTGTAGGGGTCGGACATCACATCCCGACGCAGCGCACGTTCCCGCGGCTTCCACTCTCCCGGATCCAGCCTCCGAAAGCGCCATCTTTCCTGCCAGCGCCCATGCAGCTGCGCCACGCCAGGCGACGCATCCAGTTCGCAAAGCCCCCATCCTGAAGGCGAAGCGTCAGGGGCAGTGACAACTGATGACCATGGTCTTCGAAGATCACCAACCAAGAGAGGGACTAGGCCTGCAAAGACCCTACACTCATGTTGCTCTTGTAGATTAAGTCGACGAGGAGGACAACCGCTGTGAACGAAATCATAAAGTCGCCTAAAAATCCCCATACCAGATCGGTTATGACAGCAAACACCCATGGCATGACCCAGCAATCGTTGAACCAGTTCTGTAGAAACCACCGAATGGACGATGTACTCGAAGGCGTAGATGAGTGACCACATACGTCTTGGCGTAGCCCTAACTTCCCCCACCGCACCATCAACCAACCCTCCTAAGGTCTGTGTGAGTGTCTCGGCAGTGGTATGCTCATGTAGTGTGAACCCCATCTCCTCCAGTTTACTAACCACATCATCCTTACCACGTTGACAAAGTTCAGGATTAAGAGAAATCACATGGACGTTGTCGCAATACGGCATGCTGCAGCAAGAATGGTTGGAGAGAAATGGAGCAGGGTGACCATCAAGGAAAACTGACGACCTATCCATCCCCAGTGCACTCAGGCAGGCTTGTTCGTGAAGGACTTGAACTAAATAAAAAGACCAGTTGAATCCCATCGGGAGGACCTTTATGCATGGTGAAATTCTACCAGCTTGAAGGTGCCCGCAATCAAAGCCTCCGTCAGAGATCTCCCTCACTTCATCCAGAGATACGTCATGGGAAAGGCAAAAGAAATCAGCTAAACCAGGTGGACCCTCACAAGCATAAAAGCAGTCACAAATATCGGAGGTAGCCACATACATACACTCACCTTCGGGGATAGTCACTTCTGTTAAACTGGCCAAAGATCCTAACTCGGTCCTTGGAGGATCCCGAAACTGCAAATTGACCGCTCTACAGTCCAGAACCAACCGCTGCCTTTGTATCAACTTTCCGTCTAGCAACTTTGGTTTCTTTGAAACGCAAAAAGCGCCCACTCTTCCCCTGCAGGAACTTGTAAAGGACAACACTCCACTCCGGTACAACTGCTTGAGGAAACTCAGATAGCCAGACTTGGAACTCAGCATAGGGTCATCATAAGTTCTAATCTTGGCAGCTTCATCCTCTAAGTCAGTCCAGAGCGAGGCATCCTGCAGAAGATGGTTCTCAAAATCAACCACCATTTCACGAACTTCTCCACTTAAATGATCGCAAAGCCCGACACCTGCCACCTTCCCTGAGGGAAGTGACAAAGCCTCCAGCTTCATGTCGACCACAATTCCCACATCCGGGTGAGGTTCACTGTATGAAGACCCGGCTGCCTGGAGCGCATTCATGGCTCCCTGGCTACATGCATCCTTGGGAGGTGGACCCAGCTGCTTGACCATCTTCAGGACATTCTTAATCGCATCTTGCTGGACCAAAGGCAGTTGTGAAAGGTCATCAACAACTGGACTGCCCCCAACATGGTTCCTCCCATAGTAAAGTGAATTCAAAGACTGAATGGCCATGTTCGACCGCTTAGTGATAGCGGCCCTTGATTGAATTCGTCTTGTAGTACCCCTACTCAGAAAAGTCTTCTCTAAGGGTTTCTCATGCAAAAGAGGCAGTGGAAAAACATCTCTCTGACGCTTGGCCATTGCCCCGAAAAAGTCCACAAAAATTGCAGCCCTGAAAAAGTCGAAGCCTTAGGAGGTGGGCAGCAAACCACCAAAGGCTAGGCTAAGCTCACTGACTCTGGGCTCCTGGCTGGCCTTTGGTGCCAGTCTTTGGAGCCCCTTTGGATTTTCCTTTGGCTTCCTCGAGCTTTCTACGCTCCTTCAGGATGGCACTCTCCGCCTGAAGCTTCTTTGATACATGATCAGAAAGCGACTGAACAACAATCGCGCCCCCGTGCTTGTACTTGTCACCAAGCCAGTGGTCTGAACCTTGGTACGAGGGAGCTGCTGCATTGTATGAGTGAGCTTCCCCAATCAGTTGTCTTCTACGGCAGAGAAGTTCGAAGGAGGCAAGATTGGCTATGTTGAGGCTGTCATAGGATATAGCTATGTCTAATATCTTGGCCAGGGTCTCATCCTCGTACACGGCACGAGAACCGTCGGGTATACGTGATTGTTGTACCCAAGCCAAATGCTGTGCATAGTTGGATTCAGCAACCGTTGAAACACCACGCAAATACTCAAGGGCAGTACGTGGTTCATATGGAAAGTCCTCCATCTCAACTTGCACCATCTCTGACACGCTTTCCCTTACAGATCTTTGTCTTTCCCCATTTGCACTGTATCGAATCGACATGGTTCGGATATCCTCACCTGCCAGCCTGTCATCACCTTCAATGGCTTCTGCTGTGCGGGACAGCTGAATCTGTCCCTCGCAGAAAGTACCAATGTCTTGAATGTCAATACGTCTAACCATTGCAGTGTGCATAGTACCAGCAGTGTCAGCAATGTTCATCAAACCGCTGTCTCCCAAGGTTGGCATATTCACAGGGGGTTGTACTTGCTCTCCAATCTTGTGACCCTCAACCATAGTGCATAGAACCCAGATCATCTGCTGAGCAGGTTGAGGAACACCCACCCCCCCAGCTCCCACCGCAGCACCGACCGGAGCAAGTCCTCTTCTTGCTCGCTCCGTCGCAGCATCATTGCGCCCTCTGCTGATCCAGCGCGCAAGCTCCGCTGCCGTCATCGGAGTGAAGGAATAAAACCGGAGCAAGTCCTCTTCTTGCTCGCTCCGTCGCAGCATCATTGCGCCCTCTGCTGATCCAGCGCGCAAGCTCCGCTGCCGTCATCGGAGTGAAGGAATAAATCACATTCG
>VSDK01011214.1:20855-45404 GCA_009767595.1 Symbiodinium kawagutii | reverse complement strand
TGCCCGGAGGGTTACCACCACCAGCAGCTGGGAAATGGATGCCCACTATGTCAGGGTTACTAGGGTCCAGCACCTCTATGTACTCATCATAATCCGGAGTCAGAATGGTATACTCGAAGGTTGCCCGGTCCACCACGCCAGTGACTAGCCTAGTGTGCACACAACGAGGGGCCTCACCGTAGTCCAAGTAAACAACATCACCTGGTTCGATACGAGGAGGAACAATCATCCCTGAATAGGCAAGCCCTTAGTGGAACCAAATGTCCCACGGGTTTTGCCCTGGCCTTTTTGGTGACTAACCACCAATGCCAACTCTTTCTCGTCTCCCTTGCTCACCCAAGAGACCCGGAAGACAAGGGCCAGATTGGCGACAATGGAGGCGAAAATCACCACAAATGTGACCAGCAGACCCGGTTGGAACCAGCTCACCGTTTCAGGGGATGTAACGTTGTGTTGACAATTACACAAGCAGCTACAAGGTTGGGCCTCAGCTCGCTCAGGAAACAGGGCCCGGATGTACCAACCAGCGATCACACCACCAACAGCAGCAGCGACCGTCTGTAAGTCCATGGCCCAACCCTAACACCACTTGTGCTGATTGACTTGAGAACGGAAACAACAACGGCCAACACACACGAAGTTATCAGCACCTCACGTCAAAACGCTACAAGTAGCAGGGAATATATATATATATATTGATTGATTGTGCGTGTAAGTGTGCATGCATGCATGCATGCATGCATGCATCTATGTATGTATGTATGTATGTACGAACGAACGAACGTATGTATGCATTGAACTTAAAACAACAAGTCTTAAACTAGAATACATAGATATATCAAATCAACAATCAAAGCAAAAAGTAAGTAAACACATTTAAAACAAAAAGTAAATAAAAAATACTACATAAAAAAAATAAACGAATAAACAAATATAAATGAAAAATAAATGAATAAATAAAAAACAAATAAATAGATGAATAAATAAAAAGAATGATCGAATGAATGAATGAATGAATGAATGAATGAATGAATGAATGAATGAATGAATGAATGAATGAATGAATGAATGAATGAGTGAATGAGTGAATGAGTGAATGAGTGAATAAATGAGTGAATAAATGAATAGATAGATAAATGAGAAAATCTAAGCAAATAAATGAATAAATGAATAAACAGATATATGAAAAAAACTAAACAAATAAATGAATAAATGAAAAAACAGATATATGAAAAAAAACAAATAAATGAATAAATGAATAAATAGATAAATGAAAAAATCTAAACAAATATATGAAAAAATCTGAACAAATAAATGAATAAATGAATAAATAGACAAATGAAAAAATCTTAAAATGAAAAAATGAATGAATAGATACATGAAAAAATCTAAAAACAAATCAGGAATAGTAAATGAAAAAGTCTTAAAAGAATAGATTCCATTGATGCACTTCACCTTCCCCAAGGGACACCAACTCATCGCAGCTCTCCTGCGCTGGAGCTTGGAGAGACGATTCTGCAGCTCTTGCACCTGAGCCGAAGCTTTCGCCCACAGCTCCGACGACACGACCTGACGAGACGACCTGACGCTCGGCCATCGCTTTCTGCGTTGATTGCCTTGGCACAAACTGCGACTCCAAAGGCAAGGCTTAAAATACTCCGAAGTCATGGAGGGATTTATTTTTGGAATCCATACTTGGGCTCATCCTTTCTCACATTCATATGCTTTCTGATGCTTTCTGATGCTTTCTGATGCTTTCTGATGCTTTCTGGTGCTTTCTGATGCTTTCTGATGCTTTCTGATGCTTTCTGGTGCTTTCTGATGCTTTCAGGTGCTTTCTGATTCTCTGGGTCTGGGCAACACGGACACCTTGAGCTGCTGCTGTAGTTGATCTATCTCAGAGGACCTGAGCAAGTCAGAAATGACCTCAGACCCTACTTGTCTAAACGAATGGACCTGATTGCCGATTTCAGTGATCCTTTCTGTTTCTGAATTTACTTAGCTCTGCACCTTCGTCCTAAAGAACTCCAAAAACTTATTGCGATTCACCTGCCCTGCAAAAATATCGGGGTTTTCGGAGCTCGGATGCACACCCAAATGCTGGGACAGCTGTTGGCTGTGACTCTGGCAGCAAAGTCGGCGACTCAGGCACCTTGGAACTGTGGAACCACATGGAAGCACTTCCAAGGCATGGGATTCTGCCAGAGATGCACCTTCCGAAAGGCTCAGAACAAACAACCCGCTCCAAGCAACTGACATGTAAGATATATAAGTGAATTGCCATAACTGACATTATGTTAGAGCACTAGCAGGCACCCATGGGCACCAACCTACATCTGCTTTGCAAAAAGTTTATTCATCTTTGAATTTGTGCATTCTGTATGCATTCCATTTTCGGCAAAGAAAATGGTATAACATCGCTGGCCGCTACCTATGGTGTTCGCGCAAGTCATTATCCAAATCAATTTGAAGGCCAAGAGACTCTAAAATTCCGGTCTGAAGCTTTGTCTTTGTCCCCTTCTGAGCTCCTACGAAGAAGATGCAACACCCAAATCAGCTCAGCTGTCAAACACAACGGCACATCCGGCGAGGACAAAGCACTGTCAGAAGCACCATGCAAGGACACAATGACAAGCATGCCGTGACACTTGCAGGATGCTTCCCACACAATGTTTCCCAAAAGATGTGGTGGGAAGTCTTCCAGTTTCAAGACTGCTTGAATCTGTTTGATATTCTTTGGATTCAACATGCTTCAATGGCAGAGCAACTTGCAAAACTCATTGAGCTCTTGCGCTTTGTGCACTTTACTTGCATGCTACTAGCTGCAAGTGTGTGCAAGCCAAGCTCAGCAGGCCAGGCTGAAAGTACGCAGCGCAATGCACAGCACCCCAGCAATTGAAAGTGCGACTCAGAGATATCCACAGTAGATTCCACACTTCGCAGTGTGTCACCTAATGTGCCAAGTACACTACGTGCTCCTTCCCTCTCTGCTATTTGCTCTCGGGAAGCGCTGGACCTGACCTAAATCATGCATTGGATGGCCCTTCTTGTTGCGCAGTGCGCACTTGTCGAGACCTTGCGCTTGTAAACAACCCTGTCCAGAGGCACAATGCAATTTCTTCAGGGAGATCCAGGGAAACAAATGCAGCAATCGGTCACAGGGACAACGTTGCACTGCATCGTGTGCATTGTTTGGTGCGGCAGCAGCTCTGCGCACGGTCGAATGCTGATCGCTCTGCGCACTGGAGCAGCTGTGGCAGGACGGCAGTCGCTTTCGCTTCCTGTTTTGCACCTTGGCACTGCCCAGTTGGCCAAGGCTTGGCACTCTGTGGATCTCTGTGGATCTCTGTGGATCTCTGTGGATCTCTGTGGATCTCTGTGGATCTCTGTGGATCTCTGTGGATCTCTGTGGATCTCTGTGGATCTCTGTGGATCTCTGTGGATCTCTGTGGCACGAGTTTTTGATTACAGCTGGTCGTCTGCCAGTGCGATCAGACAATGCATTCGATCTACCATGCACCCTGGCCATACCTTGCTTGCAGTGGGATGGCGCTCACCGGTGGAATCTGGGTTTTGGACACAGCACTTCAAAATTGTAGATTTGGCATTTGAGGCCCGGGTCTGTTCCAAAATGTAGTTCGACTTTTGACGCGCAGCATGGTGGATTGCAAGTCCGTTCCAATGCTGTGAGTCGTGATCTGTGAGACCTGCTCGCAGGTCTATGGTGTTTGCAACTTCCTGTTCTGAAGCGATCTGTGTGACTGTCAGTTCGATTGCTTTCATAGTTCCATGCACTTTGCTTTGGAACTAAGATTGTGTATACAAATGCTTCTTGCCTGTTTAAATGTTTGCGTGCGTGATGAGTTTGCCATAGGGGTTGTCTCTTATATTCCCTTTAAGCGAGTCCTAAATGATACTCGCACATGACTTCCATGGCTTGAAATGTTGCCATCTGGCAATCTGGGATTAGACAATAAACGTGACCGGAATCTTGTACGGCTTAGCTCCTTGTTCGATTCAGCTCTTCCGCCTCACGATGCCAATTCGTTCAGTTGCTTTGCAAAGCAAAGTATCCAACGGGATGTCACTTTGCCACTCAGAGGTTTTGCAATCAAATCTCCCAATGACGCTTGGGAGCCCTACCTTTTGCTCCGACGTTGCCCTTTGCCTGAAGGCACCCGGCTAACACCCGGCTCTACAAAGCTGATGGTCCAAAAGTACATCCATCCATACACAGTGGTGATCACACATATTTAAGTGTTTTCAAGAGTTGTGCAATTCGGCTGATTTGTTCCCTCTCCCCATGACCAAACCCCTGACCTATGTGTACAACATACAAGTTTGTCAGTGGAGAGAGTCACCATTGTCACCAGGGTCAAGGGCGTCAAGCAAGCTGATGCTTGAATTTTTCAACCCTCTTTGTTTATCCTGGGAACACCCAGTTCTGGCTTGCCTCCACAGCGTCCAATATCTTGGAAGGTGGGGACCGTGTGTAAATCTGAGAGCTGCAATTTAGAACCAGAGGAAGCGTTTTCTAAATAAAACATGTGATTCGAACCACTGCATGTCAGCAATAGCGTCATTTCATGGAAATGGATGCTGCCTGCGAATATATGCCTACATCACTAGACATACATCAATTCCGTTCATCATCAAACCAATCTTCATGTGCAGACTTATGATGAATTGCAGGAGGATCTGTGTCTGGGAATCTGCTCTACCATCCACCGACAGTCTTCCCCTGACAAAAGATTTTGTCGGACCTACTCTGTTTGCTTTCTGAAAACCGGCCTGTGACATGATCATGAAACAGAAATGAAAGCAGAAACGAAAAAAGAAAGCATGCGTTTGGAACAGGCCAACACTCCCCCCAAACCTTGAGATATCTTGAGACCCCGGACTGCAACTGGTTCCGCAAGTCGTCGATGACCAAAGACCTTATGACTGGCTACTTGTCAAAGGAAGGTGGTAATGGTGGTACTGTTGTTCCTTACATTTGAACCTGTCCTGCTATTCTTCCAGCATTTCCGCTACCCATGGCTGCCCACAATGCACACACAGCCCTCTTCCAAAATATTTCTTCGGGTCATCCAACTTGCTGCAATAGGATCAACTGGACTGGCAGCCCGGCTGTTCTGCAGCGGACAGACTCACAGGACCCTCCTGCAGATATTGAAAAAAAACAAGACACCTACAGGACCTTGCCATCGGCCTCCACGACCACTGAGCTTGCAGCAAAACTGCCAAAATAGATCAAAATAGAATAATTAGAATAATGATTAGAAGAATGAAAAATTATTGTTAACAAAAAACAATGAATACTTCGATACATGATAGAAAAGAAAATATGAAGAATGAGACTCATAGCAAAGAGAATACAACAATTACAAGAAGTCCTCAAAATTGCTTTGCATACAACCCAAATGACAGTTGCAAGCCATCAAAGAGTGCTGGCTTTCTGCCTATTTACATTGCACCACGGCGGTCGCGCAAAATCCAAACAACTGACATCCTTTAGAATAGGAGCGCAAGAAGCCAAACATTGGGAATGTACATCGGAGAACTCAAAATCTATCAATCAAGGCCTCAGCTAAGCTACAATCCTGAAGGTCAGGAACCCACAGCGATGGAAGATTTAGGCTTCATGGAAGATTTCAAGTTTGCAACCGGTGTATTGTCTAGGCCTTTGGAACCTGCTGATCGGCAAATTTCCAAAGTTTCATGAGGAAACACAACTATCGAATCATAAGTGCATTTGGCCTCACATGCTGAACAGCAAGGTACCTGCCTTTTCACTTGTGAGAAGTAACCTGGATTTCACTCAACATTCTCGACGAACTGATGAGCGGAAACTCCACCGGACCTTGCCCCCTTGACGCTAATCTGTTATAAATTTTGATAAGGCCTTCCTGGACTGTCTGGTAACATCGCCTGGGTACCCTCCTTGGGAACTGGAGTTCGCACCTATTCTGAGCCTGCTCCAGAACCTTTACTTAACACTTAAGCCGCTTAAGCCGCTTAAGTTATTCCACTTGTTGACCTTCCCCGGTTGCAATTGGAAAACTTCAGCTTGGAAGTCTTCCTGCTCTGCTCGACCTCGCCCCCAGGATGTCACTTTGGTCCATGCCTTGGGATTTGCCCAGGATATCAGATTTGCAAGGAGGGTTTTCATGTTTTCATGTTTCTTCCTGAGAACTTGCCTTGGGATTTGCAAAGATCTGTCTAGGAAAGTTCCCAGGACGGCTTTTCAGAGGAGCATCGAAGATTCAAGCATGTCGGTTTGGAGCCGTGTGAGGGAACCTGGCAACAGTATCCCGGAACTTCAACTTGGAACTTGCTTCTGAGTTTCACTTGGAAGCCCCCGGACCTTCGGGCAGCGAATTCCAAAGATCTATTCACCCCATGCGGTGGCTGAAGACCCAAGCTTTGACGCCGGGAAAAGAGAAAGCAATTTGCAGCAAAAACATGAAACGAAGAGTAATGGGAAGGGTCTCCATGGCATCGTGTTGAGCCTGTGAAACTTTTTCGTTGTCGTTTTTTCTGGGCTGTGAAAGCTAAAGCGTCTATCGGTCTGAAATGCAACGGGCATTTAACAAACCCAGAGAGCTTCAAAGGGCCTCTGTTTGTGCAAAAAAACAGAGTTTTGGAAGTTTAGATATGTTTAGTTTTGCGTTTATGAACATACGCTGCCTAGGACCTCTAGGACCTCCGTCCTCATCCACATGCTCATAGATAGAGAATTTGCCTATTCCCAGGACCTCTCACGTCCTCATCTCTGCTTATTGCATATGCCTCCCTTTTTGTGACTGCCATGCTCATCGTAGAGAATTTTCATTTGTTGATGACAAAGTGTCAAGAGAATAATGTTTCAACCACCCCTTCGGCAATCTCCCTAAACAAATCACTTTGTAGAATATACCCCTATTTTTCACATGTATTTTCAATTGATCCACATATATACACGATTAATTCATTTATTAATTCATTCATTCACTCACTCACTCAGTCATTCATTCATTCATTCAGTCAGTCATTCATTCATTCATTCATTCGTTCCTTCCTTCCCTTCCTTCCCTTCCATTCCATTCCATTCCATTCCACTCCACTCCACTCCATTCCATTCCATTCCATTCCATTCCATTTCATGTCATGTCATTTCATGTCATGTCATGTCATGTCATTTCATGTCATGTCATGTCATTTCATGTCATGTCATGTCATGTCATTTCATTTCATGTCATGTCATGTCATTTCATTTCATTTCATTGCATTTCATTTCATTTCATGCCATGTCATGTCATGTCATTTCATTTCATTTCGTTTCATTTCATTGCATTTCATTTCGTTCCATTCCACTTCCTTCCCTTCCCTTCCCTTCCATTCCATTTCCTTCCCTTCCCTTTTCTTCCCTTCCATTCCGTTCCATTCCATTCCATTCCAGCTTCGCTTCGCTTCGCTTCGTTTCGTTTCGTTTCGTTTCCTTTCGTTTCCTTTCGTTTCGTTTCGTTTCGTTTCATTTCATTTCATGTCATGTCATTTCATGTCATGTCATGTCATTTCATGTCATGTCATGTCATGTCATTTCATTTCATGTCATGTCATGTCATGTCATTTCATTTCATTTCATTGCATTGCATTTCATTTCATTTCATTTCATTCCATTTCAATTCATTCATTCATTTACTTATATATTTTGTATATCTTTATCAACAAATAAACAAACACGAATATATACATGTGTATATAAGTATATAAGTATATAAATATCAATTTGAATATAAATAAATAAATATATATATATATATATATATTTATTCATATATATATATATATAAAAAAAAAAAAAAGTATATTGAAAAATATATCATATATGTGTTTGAAAATGCTTTGAAACATGCTCTTTGCAAACCTTTCAAACCTCTGCTTCGTGAGCATTGGAATTTCGAAGTTGCACATTAACCATGGAATGACCTTAGAACCGCTTGGGGGGTTCCAAATGGCTGCCGACACCAAGTTTTGGTTGAGAAAAATTGTTCTCCACAGCGAGGCCGCCTTGTCATTGTGCTGCAACAGTGCGATTGCCTCGGCTTCAGTACTTTGCATTGTTTCGTCTTGTCTATGTCTCCCACTTTGTCTCCCACTTTGTTTCCTTGCGATTTTGTCCCTTTTGTGCAAACAAATCCCTGAAATATCCCGACTACGAGTAAGGCTCCGACGCTTGTCAGCAACGACTTCACATGCCCTGCATCAACAGTGAGACTCGCACCTTGAAAAGCAGGTTGATGCAAAAACCGCCCCAGCAGGTGACTCCGGTGACGCCAAGGAACTGTTTACCATTGTAGGGTTAGATACGCTAAATCGAAACCCGGGTTTCAGTGTTGAAACCATGTGGCAAGGGTGGCCAGGGACATTGAAGCAAAAGCAAGATTGAGACCCGAATATTCAGCACTGCAGAAACCAATATTTGACATTGAAAGAATCATCACACCAGATTGTGAAGAATGTCAAAAACATTGTCTTAGCAAATCATCACACCGAGACGGAAAGGAAAAAAACGCATTGAACGAACTTGTGTATCGCAAAAAAAATGCTACATGTGTACACACACACAGACCTTTTCCACAAACAGGCATTGCGCTCATTCCCAACAAGGTTTTCATGGCAATGCCTGTGGTGATGCTGAATGCTCCGAATGTTCATGATTTGCGAGATCCAGAACTTAAAGAAATCATGTCCGCCAACCAGCGGACGTCATTGTGGAAAATGTTGTCGTTCAAACACTGCAAACCGAATTTTTGCAATATTGTGCACATCGTTCTGACAAGTGCGTGTTGTCGTGCTTCAGTGTTGCATCTTGTAAACACAAGTTCTGCACATCATTTTGAACAATTTGTTTTCTTGTGAAAAATGCAGGGAAATTTGCACCTTCAACATGCATACTGTTGATTCTGATATAGCGTGTGAATTCAACTGTGTTGCCAATGTGTCCAGTGTAACAGGTGTCGGCAGCCATGGATTTTGTGTTTAAAAAACCGCTATGTAAATTCACCGTGGTTGATATATTATAGAACCAAAACATGTCTTGTGGTTTGAATCACTGCAAAGTGAAGAAACTGTCCGTGCCTACAAGCATCTATAGCTTCCAGTTGTTCATTTTGCTACATATTTGGGCGCGCTGATGTCATATCAAATCAGTAAACCTTAAAGCCTCCCAGTATCAAAGAAAAAAATACCACATCACAAACAGTAATAATTACTGCAAAAACTAGGCAAATTAGTTCAATAATATACAGCATGACTGCAACGCCGACCACCAAAGCAAATGACAATTCACCCCAAGTTTGTTGCGGCCTCCATCGTTCAGCCTCTTGTTCAAATACACTTGACGCACCGCAGCATACGCCTCGCAGAAACATCACTTCTTCACTTCTGATAAGTGACTGCTCTCCAGCATCTTCACATTTTGATGATCCATATCGAACATGGAATGTGTGCAGCTTATTCTGGAAACTGGGCACTTGCCCAACATCGCGGGATATAACCCTCCAGTAGAAGCAATGACATTGACAATGTTTTAAAGGCTGGTAAGGCTACGGCAACTGTGATTTGTGCCACGCATGCAATGCAAGTGATGCCTTCCCCGTGCCTTCTTCACTGCTTGAATATCCATCGCCATGTTCAGATGCAAAACTAAACTAGCTGACTGAGGCACCCAAGCATTGTTTGGATGATGATCCAAACCTTTTGGTCGTGCCTGGGCCTCTGGGACGGGATGCCAGTAGGAATGGAATTTACCACAAGTGCCCAAGATGTGGTGTGTTGCAACGCAAACTAAATATTGTCCGCGACCATGTGGTCCCGTGCATTTGTGCCCATAAACAAGGGGGGTTGAGAATTTCAAGATTTCCACCTATGGATTTTTGGATGGGGATCCTTAGATCGTGCCAAGAGCTGCATTGAACAAAGCCGGCGCCAAATCAAAGTGTTTGCGTCAGCGGGTTCCCAAACAAAAATCAACACAAAACACATCACACGGACCTGTACAACACAAAAACCAAAAAAAATGGCGGGATGAAAATTGGCATGAAGTTGCCAATAAAGCAACAACGCGGCGGACAGTACCGTGTAGAACGCCACAAAAATCGTCAATGATCACATGACACATGAAATGATTGACCGGCTGGGTAAATCATGTCAAACAAAATAATTGCCAAAAAATTAGAAAGCCAACTAAAATCCGCGGACATGCATTTTTTTGTCCACGCCTGCGTTGTAAGAAAGTGGTAACCACATTCTGTCGCGGTTGGGCTCAAGCAAACCTTCGAAAGCCAAAGCAACACAAGGCAAAAAAAACAAAAGGAAAAGCCAAGCCTCTGAAACGCAGTGGGTTCGTGACAACACCCAGCATCGTGATGATTTCTTTTCTGGGGCCAATAATTTCCAGAGAGCTCTGTCATGCCCACGTGGAAAGAGCCTCTGAAACAGGTTTGGGTTAAATGGTAAAACCAATCAACAATAGAATTAGGGATCTCAAGGCCGCCAAAGATATTGGCAAATTACACTTGCCATGGCGCCCAATTGCGACGTGAAGCACCAACAACGGACAATTCACGCCTGGATTTTTGGTACTTTATGCCAGTTTACTGTCAATTTTTGCCACATTTTGTTTTTGAGTGGCCTAGTTCCATCCCAAAAGCACTCTGCAAAGTAGTGAGCGAAGCTGTCACCCTCAAGAACGCACTCGTCCCTTCCCCAGCCTTCCCTTTCCTTGCAGCCAATTCCTAATCCACAAATAGATTTTAATACGTGGAGGACGTGGAGGACGTGCGTGGAGGACATGAAGGATGTGGTGGACGTGGAGGTCGTGAAGGACTTGGAGGATATGGACGTGAAGGACGTGGACGTGAAGGACATGGAGGACGTGGAAGACGTGGAGGACATGGAGGACGTGGACGTGGAGGACATGGACGTGAAGGATGTGGAGGACGTGGAGGATGGCGGGCACGCGCGGCGGACCATAAGATTTTTTCCTGGCATTTTTTACCGCAAACAGTCGGAATCTGAGTTGTTTACACACTGGCCCGCCCCGAGAAATGTTCAGAACAAAAAAGTTTTTTCTTTGAACCGAACTTGTTTCCGTCTGTGCGCAAGCCAATAACTTTCAATAGGGGGAAAAGCGGGTTCAAGAAAGTTGGAAAAAGGTTCCGGGCGGAAAAGCAGTGAGCAAGCTTCGGAGTTGGATGTGAAACTCAGGGTTCGCCAATGCTGGTGGGGGCGGATGTGGGGAGGTGACGGAAGCTGGAAGCAAACGGGTGCAACGCAATCATGGAAAGGTGTTCCGACCAAGAAATTTATCTCCGGCGTCGATTTGTTGGGCAAGTGCTTGCTTTGGTTCCCACTTCCTATATGCATGATTCCCACAGCAGATTGAGCGGACAAGCCTGTCTCTGTGGGAAGGGCCGACCATTGGGACCACCTCACACTTTGTTCAGAATGAAGCGTCACTAGCATCAGTGCAATATTGCCCACATGCAGTACACGACGACATGAAGCAACAAATTATGAATTCTCACCACCACTTCTCGATTTGTGCCGTGCAACTGAAATCCTTCTGCAAAGTGTCAAATATTTTCGGTGACGAATGTCTGGAGTCACTTCAATTTGTTGACAATCAAGATATCGCAAACATAATAGGTTTGTTGAAATTGAGTTTTTGTTGGTCCATCTTCAAGGTAAGACCACACTGCCTTCATGGTTGTAGAAGGGTCATATAAGCATGGCCGGCAGGGGAGTCTGGTTGTGGAACCCTGGAATTCCAAATGATTAAGTGAGCAACACCTCTTACTGGAGAAGAACACAGGAATCAATTTTTTTCCCGTCAAAGATTGAAGGGTAAGGGCCATCTTCTGGAGACAAAATGCCTCTGCAGAGACGGACCTGCGATGAGGCGGCAACATCAATGCTTCGTGAAGTATAATCCACGTATTTACATGACCTACCTAATCCTTCCAATAAAAATGGGAAAAAAATGCCGGTAGCGTAGTGAAAGCCGAAGAATAATTCAATCCAGCTTACACGTCGCTTACACCCCAATCATGTTTCTGTCGATAGCCCTTCGTGATATTAGGTGGCCAGCGAAGTTGCTGGGCCCATAAAACCACTGCAGATGCCAGCGTGGCTCCTTGCTGGCAAACATGAAGAATTTCCGTATGCGGCATGTCCATGTCTGATTGGCAAGTGAAATGTGCTGGAAGATTTTTTTCCCAGACAGCTCACAAGCTATTGTCTGTGGTAGGCCCTTGGATCGTTTATTTTTTTTGCCGCTGCTGTGCCGCTGCTCATGTTTGTCTCCCTTTGTCTCCCTTTGTCTCTCCTTTGTCTCCCTTGTGGCTCTGGATCGGCGCTTTCTTTGCCGCTGCTTTGCCGCTGCTCATGCTTGTCTCCCTTTGTCTTGCCTTTGTCTCCCTTTTGTCTCCCTTTGTCTCCCCTTTGTCTCCCCTTTGTCTCCCCTTTGTCTCCCCTTTGTCTCCCCTTTGTCTCCCCTTTGTCTCCCTTGTGGTTCTCGATCGGCGCTTTGTTTGCCGCTGCTCTGCCGCTGCTCATGCTTGTCTCCCTTTGTCTTGCCTTTGTCTCCCCTTTGTCTCCCCATTGTCTCCCCTTTATCCCCCTTTCGTCCCTCCTTGCAATTCAAAACGCCGGTTTATGGTATACACGCTGGAAATCCTTGTGCGCAATGCACCTGCTATCTGTGGTCTATGCTGGTGTATTTTTTGTTCCTGTTTGCCACAAGTCTCTGCACTTGCTGTGGCAACATTTCAGTAATTGAGCCCGGCTAGAGCGACAACGGTGAGACATGTGTCCAAATGAATGGACAACAAAAGTGAAGTGAGAAAAACAACTAAATTTATAGAGTCGCGCTCACGTACTGAGTGTGCTGGGAGATAATGGGACAAAAAAATTGAAGATCAATGATTTCCACCGTGTTCCCGTGGTTGACATTGGTCATTTTGCAGCTGGCATGCTGGGGAATGTGCATTTGGTTAAATTCAATGTCCATCCGTCTTGGGACGGTATACTTGCACAAACGACAACATCGAGTGGCATTAGCGTCACGATTTTCATGTCAGACGAACACATGGCCAATTTTGGCATCATCTTCGAACCGTTTCGAACAATGGTGGCTGAACTTCGGTTTCCATGCCACCGTTGGGATGACAAACTGCATATTTTTGCACTGTCAAATTTTGGACAACCTTGGCCCGAAGCGGGCAAAAACGCACGAAACGCAGTGTAAAACAGCGATCCTTTTAAATTTCCGTCGCCTCAACTGATATTGTTTTTTTCCTTCCCCATGTTTTTTAAGAATTGCACTGTGCAAGACTCCAATGGGGCGAAATTCCAAACAAAAACGCCATGTGACAAGTGTCACGTATCATATCATTCGGTCCTTGGCATTTCATTACGTTGCCACGTCGTCCACCCATGGTTCCAAATGTTCATATTTGTGCAAGGCGGCATGCCCCCAGCAGCGTGATGGACACCTCGGACACTTGCGGCTGCGTGGAACAGCAAAAGCCCCAGCTGACTGTTTGGAGTGGCTACAATTTTGAATTTTTTTAAATGCATGGCGCCGTCATTGACAAGTAAATGTGGCTCTCTCTCCGACGGCCCTTCGGCATTTTTTTCGCAGCCTGGCCTGCTGCGCTTGTTTGGGTGCATTTTTTGCGGGGCTTAGTGTTCCTGGTTTACGCCACGGCCTGGCCAACAGCGCTTTGGCCTTTTTTCGTTTACTGCACTCAAGGGAATGCAGTGCCACTCAAACACCAAGCCACATATATCCGACACACCTTCCAACGGTACAGTGTTTGCATGTTGCTTGTTGTTTGTTGCATCCCGAAATACCGTAAACGCAGGTCGGTTTTTCCACCTGCCTGTCCGTGAAAATTGTTCGCGGGATGGCGTTGAGGCATGAAATAGCATGAACCATGATCGTTTTGTAGGAATCTAGGGTTACCAGTACGACCTTCTGTCACTGACAGGCTAAGCCCTAAAAACGGGAAATTTGCAAAATACAAAGGGGCAACACGTTTGGTAAGTTGCTACGTGCGTCCAAACCACTCCAATTTTAAACTCGAAAATCGATGCCACCGTGTGTCCGACCTTTTGAAAATTTCACATCCAAAATAGGACGTGGTCTAAATACAGGACATATGTAGCTAATGCGCCTTGGCGGCGCAAAGCGTCTAACCTTGCCACCTGGCACATCCATCGGCAAAAATTTATTCGAGAGGCCATGAACTTTTGAGTGCCATTCTGCGGCACTTTCCCCATGTCCCCGGGGGGGCCGTAGGCAGAGTGTTTCACTTTGGTTCGGACGGGCGATGCTGAAGCAGAAGCCAAATACCGGATTGAAACGCAAACTCATCAACGCGTTCATTCCACGTATGTTAAAGTGTTCGAAATTTAGTGTCCACCAAAAAAATCTTAGGACGTGGACGGTGAGGCACAAATTTGACATGAAAATCGCGCCGCAACACTTTTAGCTCTGCAACTCGGCTTTCGGAAAGCTATCGCAGAACCCTTCCAAATTTTGTTGGTCCAAGGGTCAGAACAATATTGCGAACCAACCGACCCGTGCGGGCTAGCAATGCAACACCAACTGATTAATGGAAGTGCGGCGGTGTTTTCTTTCGCCCGTTCGAATCAGAGACTACGGTCCATTGGAGGACACGGGGGCAGGCAAGTCGGCTGTTGCGACATTGCCTCACAAATGGTTACATTGAAAAATGTTGTCGACAGAATGCCACATACGCATGCCCTGCAACACGCCACCGTGTGACATTGCGAGCTGCTACAAGCCATTTTGGCTGCTGAAATGTTTGTTCAGAAAATTTTTGGAGGATGTCATCCCATTTCTGTTGCGGGCGTCCAGGCTTCCGAGCTGGCAACGACGAAAAATTGTTGTCCCACTTGTCCGGCGGAAACCACAATGTTGAATGTGCTGGCCAACGGTCCGTGTGAGCCGCAATGCGCATGGACAACCGGAATTGGTCTTTGAAAACTGCATCACTGCATGGCTGAACTGGATGTAACGACAAAGACATTTCCAGTTTTGCATTCATTCGTCTCATTGTGTCCCTCCAATCTGACCGAGCTACGGAAACCCAGCCCACAATTGATCGAAGCATGCGACGCTGCACGATATTGAGCCTCTGCAAATGTAGTTTCGTCAATGGCAACATTCGATACTGTGTCCAGATTTATACGCGTATCTGTTGATCAGCAGGTGAAAGCCTCAACCGCTGTTCCAAGCTTGTAAAGCAAGCTATAAAACATTACAACACAACCTTGCAACATGTATACACACATTGAAACCACTGCTAATCTCGAAGTCAAACTGTGTAGAACCGTGTTAGATTTAACATTAAGGCCATTGCTAGCAGACTGCTACAAAATAACAAATGGACGGATCTAGCAAAACGCATCCGAGCAACTGCACAAACTGTACCAAGAGCTGTCGTCAGACAGAAAGTTGTCTCGCAACACTTCTTGGAGCGTCATTGTCGGCTTTGAACTGTTAGCAGCTAGGTTGGTAATGTCTCTCACCTGAGCCTCTGCACCGAATGAAATCTGGCATCGGCAATGACCACCATTCATTGATGTACCATGATAGGCCACACATTTCTTTCCAACTTGAAGACACTTAATCGGATTGTTGGAATTTATCAACTCTTCCTGTGCCAGCTTGTCTCGGAACACATTTTCAAGTACGGGCACCATGTTCTCCAGTATGTCAGCCAGACCATCACCATGCATCTGATACAAGGATGTCAGAATTTTGCTCTTACCAGCGGTCAAGGTCAGCCCAAACGCACGCAACTCAACGACCAGCATCTCGATCATCATAGCAAGGTCTTCAATTGTGGAAGCGTATAACATCAAATCATCGGCATACCGAATGTTGCTCAAGCGCTCACCGGCTCCAATGTCCAAACCACAGTGGTCTGACAGTTTTGATTTCCATCGTCTCAACGCAGACTCCGAAGCAGCGTTGAAAAGCAAAGGGCTGATGACATCACTCTGCCTTACACCCCTTTGTATGGAAAATCGTGTTCCGTTGCGAACTGAACCGGTTTGATCCTGAAGGCCGCAAGGCCAGACTCGGCAAGCCATCCAAGATTTGGCCACAAAGTGGCACAGAGCCCTGGCGATTTGTTCACGTCTGCACCACGGATTTTGGCCAGACAGTCACCGGTCCACATGGCCCGCGGGAACCCGACCAGGAGGATGCACAGCTCATAATGACAAAAACCAATGTGGACAAAACCAGGGCATGTTTTCCTGCGCAGGCGTTGTTGCGCAACACGAGCCTTCCAAGAAGACATGGGAGGGTCCCAATTGAAGTCCACAACGCTAAAAGGATCTAAAAGGGTAGAATTTGCAATTTAGGAAAAACAAACGTCCCAACGGAGAAAAATATGCCAATCATTTTTTCCATTTACGGCTTATGGATGACATTTTGCAATACGGGCGCATGAATCACGAGCAATGTTTCTACTCGATTGGTTGATGGGATCGCTTGCAAAGTGTGGTTCATCCTTGGATGAAAGGCAAACGAGGCCTAGCCACCACCGAACGTCATGCCACTTGGCGGGCAATGGATACAAGTGAAACCGGCCAATGCTGGGAACAAATGGTTGGGTTGCGCCTTTTTTTTGGGATTGCTATGCTCGCACATCGTTAGATGTCACTTACCTTCCTCAAACTGTTCAAACGGATATGTCGGTTGATGACTCGTATGGACGGCGAGAATGATTGCGAAGCTGAAGGTTGGGAGTGGGGACTTCCCGCCGCTGAATGCGCAAAACCATGATGCATACAATCACAAAATTTCATGTTCTCCGCACCTTGATATGCACATTGGCCGTCGTGATCTTCGAATTATTGCCGCATGTGCTCCCCATGCTGGACGTCCGCAAACACCCAATGGTGGCTGGAGTTTACGAAGGCGGTTGTGCCAACATCAATGGAAACGCCTTTAAATTACAACGCCACGGTGCGTTTAACGGTTGAACGACTGGTTGCGGCCCTGCCGTGACTCAGCTCCACTGGTCCACGTGGTTTCGGCAGTGTTTGCAAAGAGATTGTGCGGCAATTTTTGAACAGTGGTAGGGTGGTTGATGCATGGGACTGTTTGAAATTAATTTGTCGGACGAAAAAAAAATTGAAGAAATCACTGCGACGCAGGGGGCGGCTATTCAAACAACTGCGCAAACACTTCCGCAGAAGATTTCATGAACAAACGCCATCAAAAATCCAAAGTGCACTCAAAAATTTTGTCCTTTGGATCGCCGCGGGTTTGTCAAAAAATTTTTGTACCGACACACGCATCGATTGCTCACACGCGCCATCGTCCTGCAATACTAACCTTTTTTTTTGGATTTTGCCGTGTCAAGGGTCTTGGATGTACTTAACTTGACAACCCACGTTTGTCCATGCATATAGTGTTAACCATGTGCCAGCGGCAAAGATTCCCGCAACCAAGCGTTCTTCCAAGCGATGATGGGTCGTGCATGCATGTTTGTCCGCGCTTGGCAACGAAAAAATTTCGTCCCAATTTTCTGGGTTTTACAACGGTTGGACGGGGGTTCACAAGCCAAATCGTACGCCGCGACTATGTGCGCAATTGTTCCACGGGTGGTTATTCTGGCCACACTGATGCGGCTGAAGCCCACCATGCCCCAAAAAACGACGCCATTTTTTCCAATTGTAATCCCATCCTTGCTTTGGACGACCTTGCCTATGTTGACGGGCATGGATTTTTTTCCCTTGAGAAAATTTGTTTCACTTGAGTTGTTTCACTGGCCAGATTTTTTTTCATTTCGTATGGGTAAAAACCTTTCCCATTGCGTTATTTCCAGCATTTTGTGCAACAAGGGCGATACATTCCTACCACCGTCGTGTCAGGACTTCGCTTTAAAAAAAACGCCTTTACAGCCCATGCCGTTTCAAAATATTTCGTTTCGAAAAAATTTGGGGTCATGACATCCACCCTGGTTCCATTACGGTTGCGCACGGAGGAACATGTGGCTGCACGAGTCCCATGAATGCACAGTTGTGCATCAAATCTGTCCCTCCATGATCTGCCACGTTCGTAGCACGGCATGGGGTGAACAGAACGCCGACTCATTTCATACATAGTGAAAACATTTCATGTCGAACCCCCACGTTGATGTTGAAGTGCCTCGTGTTTTCGCACCCTCCTTGCCTTTGTCTCCAAGACAAACGCGGCCATGTCCATACCAAATGTTGCGATCTGCCATGGTCAAACAAGGGAACCTACAAGCTACCCCAGTTCACTTGGTCAATATTTTTTTGGCGAATTCCACACTAACAATCCAAGTAGATACATTCACTTCCCTCTTGTCGGTAACAACATGCGCTGTCACCAGTTGTTCCGCTAACTGGTACATGAGGACGCCGTGACGACGATCCGCACATACTTTCTATCTGGGCAAGCAACATTTATGAAAAAAACGCATATCCCTACCGAAACAATGGGCAAAAATCCATCACCGATCGGGTTTGTTGTATTTTTGCAATTATCGTGAGGAACGTTTTCTGTTATGATTACGGGGTCACCCCAATTTTCAACAACACTTCGTAAAAATCCAGCAGTTTAAGAAAAAAAGTGCAAACGCGCATTGCAACAGTTCGACAAACACACCGACTTTGTCAATGGTTCAATCAAGGGACCGGGCGGTACTGGACGTTGGCGTCAAACCAACAAACAAATTTTCCGGATTCATCCAGCATCACTGCAAAGTCATCCGGTGGGGGTTGCTGTGTCACCGACGGCCCATGCACTTTTCGAATAAAGTGTTCACAACGGTTTCCACACGAAATTTGGGAAAATGCGAGTGTATCTGCGGAGATTTCCAGTGTTTTTTTTTTGGGGGTTCCTGCTTGCGGATCCGCAGGCTGAAAAGTGAAGGACTCACCAGGAACTTACATACATTTTCACACAGTTTTGGCGCGACCCGTGCCACGTAAGTCTGTGGTCACGGAGACTGTCGCGTAAACCTGGACACAACATACTGGGTTGTGGTCGCATTTTGCCGCACATGAAAAGAAACAAAATGTTTCGGTATCACACATCAAACCTTTCTCTGTCCTTTTCTATTTTAACCCCTTCTCTACTTGACGTGGGCACCCTGCGAGCACACATGTTCGAAATCAAATGTTTGTTTTGGTACAACGCACTTTATCAAAATCCGATGGGTTCACGTGTGAGCGCAAAAATCGACCTTTGGTCACACGCATGTTACGTCAAAAACGACTGATTTGAGTAAAATTCCGTTTTTTTTGGTTTGATGCCATGTCTTGAAGTATACACCCCACTCCATGACACCAATACAAAAAATTGAAATCCTCGCCGTGGAAGATTTGCGTCTTCATTTTTGTACCATTGGATGACATTTTCGGGCGCTTCCGAGCGAAACATTGATCACAACAACGTAGGATTGAGGCAAAAATATAAAAATCACCCACCAACAAAGGTTAGTCCTCTAATCAGTGCGCAGGGGACATTTTGAACATTCACTGAATGTGTGGGGCGGGTTGTCAACAAATCAACCTGTTATGTATCCCAATGTCAAAACAAACCCCACTGAAATGATACATTGCTACACCAAGTTAGAGATTTCAGACTAGAAGGCACCGTGTAAGACCAGCACGTGAGCAACAAACCCTTGGAACAATGCAGGGCATTCTGGGGCATTCTTTGGCCTCGCCTCTTTTGTGTCATGTTTTTTCCTGCCGGTGAACATTGTGTGAACACTGGCCTCATGCTGTGTTGCGGCACAAATGGTAATGGAATAAATTTGCAATTGTATTGGAACAGTTCGACCATAGCAGTTTTGATGTTGGATGGCACATGCAAAGCTTCGCAAAGTTCAGACCAAGCAAAAAACATTACCAGCGTGAACGTGTTCAATTTGTTTGCATCGAATCACAAACAAAACAGTCACCAAAACAATCTAATTGTTCTGCATTTATTTGTTTTGGTGCCGCACACAGATGTGGTGCATTTGCATGAAGGAAAAAATATTGAGAGTCAACCTGCCGAGTTTGAGGAACTAGGTTGAAGCAAAAAGGTCATGAAATCATTGTTGGTGCACGACAATTTGCTCAACGCCGCTTGGAGGTGAAGCCGCTAACATTGTCCCATAATTTTCAATGACCAAGAAAGACAACATCCATCAATAGAGCAACAAAAAAATCAGACATGTTCATGTTGTTTGATTTTTCAAATATTCAAACAATAACAACCGGGTGCAGCAACCTCCATGCGCCAACTGTTTCACCAACAATTATATTTTAACAATTCATCTGTATTTTTGTTTGGGCGCTGAACCACCAGTAACGCCGCCAAAAGCATTGCAATAACTTCCAAAATACAAAATATATTGGAAAATGATCATTTTCATGAACACGATGGTGATGCTAATGATGATGGTTCATGATGAACATGATCATGATCGTGATCATGATTGACGGATATTGGTGATGATGATGAACATGAGGATCATGATGATGATGATGATGATGATGATGATGATGATCCTGATGATGATGAAGATGATGATGATGATGATGATGATGATGATGATGATGATGATGATCCTGATGATGATGAAGATGATGATGATGATGATGATGATGATGATGACGATGATGATGATGATCATGACGGTTGGCGGTTAACGGTGATGACGGTGCTCACCATGATGGACGCCAGTTCACGATGATTGATCAGGATTGATGACGTTGATATAAATGATTGGGGAAGATGAGATATTGACAAAAACTGCGATTAAAAAAATGATGAGTGTTGTGATGATGATTGCTGGTGATGATGATGATGATGATGATGATGATGATGATGATGATGATGATGATTGCTGGTGATGATGATGATGATGATGATGATGATGATCATGTTGACGATTAAATGACCAAACCTGAAACGGTATAAGGATGATGAAATGATTCAAGGACGAAATGATGAATGGTCAAATGAGGAATGATGGCAATATGGAGTGATGGCAAAATGCAATGATTCAATGATGGAATGATGATGAAACGATGATGAAATGATGAAACGACGAAATGATGGAATGGTGCGACGATAATGATGAAAAATTGATGTGATGATGAAATCATGAAATGATATTTTGATGACTTCAAGACAGAATGAAATGATGAAATTTTAACATGATGAAACGATGAAATGATGAAATGATGAAATGATGAAATGAGGAAATGGAAAAAATGATGACATGGACACGAAATGATAAGGTGATGACTTTGGGAAGTGTAATTTCAAAATTCAATGATGAAATGATCATGAAACGATGGTCAAATGATGACATGATGGAATGCGCAATGATATTGATGACATGTTGGTGTGACCATGATTGATGAAATTATGAAATGAGGAAATGATGAAATGATGAACTGATGAAATGATGAAATGATGAAACGATGACATGATGAAATGATGGAACGATGAAATGATGAAACGATGACATGATGAAATGATGAAATGATGCAATGATGAAATGATGATTTGAAAACATGTTGAAAAACTGCAACGATTACGAAATGATGAAATATGATCAAATGATGAAATGATGACATGGTCGCACGCTCATGAAATAACGATGAGTAGATGTTGCAATGAAATGATGATGCGACGTTGAAATGATGAGCGGAGAAAATGATCAAATGGAAATGACATGATCAATTCATGAAATCATGAAAGGAAGAATTGGTTCAATGATGAAATAATTGAATATTGACGTAATGACACGATGAAATAATGAAATGGGGATGTAATGACGCAATGGTTTTAATGAAGAAACGATTGACTGATGACATGGTGAAATGACGAAAGGATGACATGATGTCATGAAGAAATGATGACATGATGAAATGATGAAATGGCGACATGAAGAAATCGTGATTGTTTTTCTGCGATGACGCCGCTTTAGCACTGGCGGCTGCGGTCTTAAGCCAAGCTAAAAAAAGGAGAGAACCAAGCCAAGGACCCCAATCCAAGACTAAAAGCATTAACTACAGTGGAGCCAAGTAAGAAAGTTTGACCCCGGATGGCAAAAGTCAAAACAAAGGCTGCTCACTACGAAGTGCTCAGTCAGTAGATTCGTAAGGTGTCGACGATAACATAATCACGAATAGTCCAGTCCAGGCGGCAATGCAATCGCAACCAGACAACACAGAGTTGCGAGATGGCACCGCCTAAGAAGCAGATGTCCGTAAAGACCACGATTGAGCAATAATCTCCAACTCTGTTTCGAGTCGTCTCCAGCCGTTGACTTTTGGGAGCCGTGTTCGAGCCACGGTCACAGGTCAAACCACACAAAAAAGTGAAACAGCCGAGATCCCAATCAATGGCGACTCTTCGAACATCATCAGTAAGAGCACAAGGCAGGGATGAGCCCTCATGCGAATCATTAACTTAGATCCAACCAAGCCAAACATCAATAGCTGTCGAAAGTCTGAAGTTGCCCATGAATGGCGTACCCATGGACAGTCCGCAGCGAACAGTCTTCAGCCAGATCGATAAAGCGGTTGCAGGTCCCAGTCGTTCACTGCTGCAAAGCAAAATTCAGCACCGTCAATTTTTTTTTCCTTCAAGCACAGGCGGTTGCAGTCACAGGTGCACAGAAAGAAAGAGTCTCTGAGAGAAGGATCCCAATCCAACATGAAAGAAATTTTCGAATTGCAATCAGAAAACACCGTGAAGGATTCGAAGACAAAGATTTGGTGTTCCAATCTGTCCCAACCCTATCACAAGGACACCTGACCCCTGGCGTCCACTTAGTGAGCATACCATGCACTTAAACGCTGTCGCATTGGAATTGTTTCGCTTCTCCTGCAAGGACAGAATTTGAACTATTGAAGGACGATGCCTCAGCTTCGAAGTTCAAGATGTTTTTTTTTCCCGGGTAGCGCCTCACGTGCACTAAACACAGGTCGCTGAAAGTCCGAGTAGGCTGCAATAGAAGCAATGGGATCACTAATTGATTGGAAATGAAATGGTGACCAGCAAAACAGAGAATAAACCAAGCAAACCAAAAACCAGCCCACACAAAGAAACAAACCAAGCAACCAAGAACAAAAACCAGCAAGACAAGATCATCACGTCACCAATGCAAAGAGCAAAAGAAAGCTAAGAAGCTACGTGAAGCGTGTGAAACTCCGCACTCACTCTGCTCAGAAGACGACCATCCAGGCATCAGCGTCTCTTATTCCTTTGACAAAACGGCACACAGCTCACTCAAAGCAAAGCAGCGCTTCTTTTTCTTTTGAGAATTGGGGTCAGTCTTTGGCCGCGCTGTCACGGCTTAGGGTGAGGTACTAAGACTGTGAAAGCGCTAAGCTATGTAGCAGAGATCACTTGATCTAACAGTCTGTGAGTCAATGAAAAATCATTGACATGATGATTCCCAAACTGTAGAAGAGTTATAGTCACTTGACTATGGTCACTTGACCTGGTTGGTTCGTCACTTGACGAAGTTGGGATGGCCTCAAAACAGTCCCATAAAACGGTCGGAGACCAAAACCTCTCAACGAACACTGCCAGTAAAGAAATGGCTGACACTTGTCAAGTCATATGACAGTTGGGTGAATACCCAGCGTAAAACTGCAAGAGACTTGTTAAAGCAGTGGAAAGGGTGGGTGACAACCCACCAGAAGAAAGAACTTGGCGACACTCGTCGCTTGGACACTTGTCCAAATGTCTGATCACTTGATCAGGGTGGGAGAGGTAGGGACGAAAGAAAATGTCACTTGACATGAACATGCAAACATCACTTGATGTGCTTATGCATGTTGTTGGCTCTGGTCACTTGACCCTGTGAGCCACACTGCGGGCGTATGAACTCAAACGACACTGCAAGTGTGACTCAAACTTAAGTGAAGCAGTGAAAACTAAAAGAACTTTACTTAAAGTTCAAGTTGTTCAACTGCAAGTTGCAACTGACTGCAAATGACTGCACTGACTCAAAAAGGGTCTGTTGAAGTTACAACTTGACTGGTTCACTGTGTGCACTTCAAGAGTTAAAACTCTTTCATCTGTTTTGTCTTATGAATAAAACTTCATCATGCTTTGCATGAGGTGCGTCTTATTCCTTTGACAAAACGGCACACAGTTCACTCAAGGCAAAGCAGCGCTTCTTTTTCTTTTGAGAATTGGGGTCAGTCTTTGGCCGCGCTGTCACCCCCTGAAAACTGGGCCGCCTTGACCCAAACTTCCATCACATCAACTCTCAACCTAGCTGTGCAGCCCATGACGTCGGAGCACTCCGCTCTTGACGGTTCGTCAGCTGGGTTCGACTGGCTAGGCACTCGCTCTAGCCAAACTTGGCAGTGTAAATCTTCTTCCATCTCATAGAAAGCTTCCATGAGGCAGCTGACAAAGTGATTTTGGGAGTGTCCTCTGATGAGACTCTTCCTGACAGGTTC
>VSDK01011212.1:811083-830848 GCA_009767595.1 Symbiodinium kawagutii | reverse complement strand
TGTGTCAACCAGTTTTTGGCCTGAGCTCGAGTTCAGTCATCGAACATTGATCGGCTCTGTTTTTGGAAAGGATTCAGATGAGCTAACTCAGCTCAGGACAGTCTGCTCGACCCCACGCCAGGAGCAGAAAATGTGAGGGCAGCGATCGCTGTCTTTGTGCTCCTGTTCCTGTGAAGTATCTGTGTTATGTTGTTCAACATAACTTGATCGACACTGAGTCGTAGTATATAGTACTGGTTAGGTTACTGGTTAGCTTTTAGTAGTTAGCAGTTTGCAGTTTGTGAGTACTTGGTGCATAGTAGTTGGTAGTTACTAGTTAGTAGTTAGTAGTTAGTAGTGAGTCTTTAGTAGTTAGTAGTTAGTACTTAGTAGTTAGAAGTTTAAAATTAGCAGTTAGTAGTCAGTAGTTAGAAGGTAGTAGTTTGTAATTAAGAATTAGCAGTGAGTAGTTAGTAGTCAGTAGTTGGAAGGTAGTAGGTAGTAGGTGGTAGGTGGTAGGTTGTGGGTGTTATGTAGGGGTAGTAGTTCGTTCGTGAGTTAGTTCATGAGTTAGTTAGTTGGTCCATGTTTAGTCAGTTACTCAGTGAATTTATTGATTAATGAGTTAGTCCGCTAGTTAGTCAGTCAATTAGTCCTTTATAGTTATTTGATTGCTTAATTAGTTGCTAGGTTAGAGTTAGTTGCTTAGTTGGATAAACAGCTTAGCTTATCCGTCAATTGGAAAGTTAGTTATAATTACTTATTCAGTTAGTTAGTCAGTTAGTTTGCTATTTAGTTGGTTTCTTAGTTAGCTAGCTAGCTAGTGAGGTAGTTAGCTAGGTAGCTAGCTAGCTAGTGGTAGGCGCAGTGGTAGTAGCAGTTGCAATGGCAGTGCCAGTGGCAGTGGTGGTAGTGTTAGTGGTAGTGGTAGTGGTAGTGGTAGTGGTAGTGGTAGTGGTAGTGGTAGTGGTAGTGGTAGTGGTAGTGGTAGTGGTAGTGGTAGTGGTAGTGGTAGTGGTAGTGGTAGTGGTAGTGGTAGTGGTGATGGTGGTGGTGGTGGTGGTCGTCGTAGTAGTAGTAGTAGTAGTAGTAGTAGTAGTAGTAGTAGTAGTAGTAGTAGTAGTAGTAGTAGAGTAGTAGTGGCCGTTTCTTGACATTGTTGTTTTTATTGTTGTTGTTGTTGTTGTTGTTGTTGTTGTTGGTCGTGGTGGTGGTGGTGATGTGTGCAATCATGCGAGTACAAGGACTTTCCTGTTTTTTTTCCAACCTGCCCAATTGCGTTCAAGAATTCCTTGGAAAACAAGACAGTTCCACCGGCAGGGCAACCAAAAGACGAGTCGCACCATAGCCGAATCAAGTTTTCAAAATGTCTGTGGGTCAACACGAACCAACCAATAATGGGGGATAATAACCAACAATGATATGTAAAACAATGGTTAATGATAGGGGAACCAGAGGTACAGGGTTTTGACCCATTGTCATGTGATCAAATTACTCACATGGATTCATCTTGGCATTTTGCTTTGATGCTGTGCCAACTCATTTCAACTCGACTTAGGGGTTCACGTTTGGAAGGCCAAGAATTTGGGCAGAAAACTATCTGTTGGTTAAGTGGATGAGGATGGACATCCTGATTCATCCTTGCCAATGGCCAGAGCCTGTCGAGCCAACCAGGTGTCAGTATGGGATACCAACTGATTCTTGGGATGGAGGGCGGATTATAACTGTGACCCATTACAAAAGTGCTCATTGGCCACTGTAATGGGTGCGGTTCTTAGCCCTGTGGGACTCTGCACTAGCCCGCCGTTTTTGTGATGTCAACGTGCTTTTCACCGATGCAGGAGATGTCTGGCTTCATTCGAGACATTGTGCGGGGCCGGACTGGAACCCAGCGGGGTCAGGATCCATGCTTCTCGATTGGAGAATGTATATGACAGACATATGTATATATATATATATATATACATATTTATATGTATGTTTATTTTATTTTTGTATTTATATTTTCACACACAGACATATGACCATATCCGCGACTGCATTCACCGCCTTCTCCTCTCAAGCTCTATGTGGGTGGAACGTGTCTTGTCCGCTGTCGGGGTGCTGCGTGAAGCCTCTGTTGCTTTTGCCTGCCCTTACCATTGCGGCTTCAGCTCTTGGCTTCCCTTCCTTGTGGGCTTTGCATTTGGTTTGGGCTCTGGAATTCTCCTCTGCCTAGCCTCGGTGCTCTACCTGCGTGCACTTTTCTCCCCACCTTCCGACTCTGGTCCCGTTCCTGTGGTCACTCCTGCCCCTCCTCGGCCTGATCTGCACCGTAGGACTCATAGGCTCTCGGGTTACTTGCATGAGTGAAAGTGCCATCCAGGCCCTCACTGAAGCGGTGAGGGCCCTGACCATTGCCACTGATAGGCTTGCATCGGTCATTGAGCATCGCATTCCCTCAGCTGACTTGCCTCGTTCCCCGCGGAGCGAGAGGCCATCCGAGGGTTCTGAACCTGACCTGTGGCAGGATCCCGAACTGGTGGTGCCCCCTGAGCTGCTACAGCTATAGGACATAGCAAGCTGAGCACAAAGGCACCTGGTGTTGTTGTGAGGGTAGAATCAGCGTACACGGCCGGTGTGCGTGCTCTTCGTGCCCAGGAGAGTGATACTAGGTACACCCCAAGGGTCCGGTTGGCAGGGCTCAAGAACCATCATTGGGTCGTCTTGCGATCCACGCGTTACGATCCTTTTCGCACCACATCATATCGTGCCCTCACTCGCATCCAGGATCCCGAGTTATTTTCTGCTGATCTGTGAGAGTTTCGACTCGTGGACTGAGGTGGAGATCTTCTGTGCTGGAGCTCAACGCCGACCTCCCGAGTTGAGAGAATGCTGAAACAGAACCTCAGGTACGTTGGTCAGGGTTCCGATAGCATTTTGCTGGTTTGGACTCCTGACCGTGAATGGGTTGATGATGGCTGTACAGATAGTTGCGTGTGCATTCCAATTTTGCCACGTCAAGGAGGTGTTCTGGTAGTAATCCCTCACAACTATCTCACCGCAGAAGTCATTTTGGATGGTGTAGCAAGTGATGATTCGCAAGTGGTGGGTCCCTCGAAGGTGGTGCTGGGGCCCCTCATCGAAGAAGACGAAGATGGGAATGAGGTTTTGTCCGGGGAAGAGTGTACGTACTTGGTGGTGGACTTGCTGGATTCAGCCCTGACGAAGATGCGGGACTATGATCCGGTGATAGATCCCTCGAGTGATGTCCACCCTTTCTCAATGCTCAATCCCACAGCCATAGTTAGCATACCCCCCGGCATCGAGGAGATCAACGAATGGCTGAAGAATACAGGTGGTGTTGCTCGGATAAATTTCTACAACGCTCGAGAAGAGCAGGAACCAGCAAACCCACCAAAGAGAGCCCCGAAAGCCAGGATGACCACAGCTCTTTTGTCGCAGAAGGTGGATGCTTTGACAGCTCAACTCCAGCTCCTGGCAACGCAGCAAGAGACGCTGATTCAAATGCAGAAAAGTCAGCCGAGCGGATCTGCCACTCCTGTCGCCGTTCCGAAACATGGAGGAGGTGCCATAGTGGCGTCTGTGCCCCCAGTGACAAGTGGACTCCCGCAGCAGGGGCCCTTTCCAGTTGCAAAAGTGGCCTCCCTCGTGGGGCCTCCTCCAAAGGTAAGAGCCTCACCCCCTCCAGCAGGTGGGGATGCGCAGTCTGTGCCGGCGGCTATAGCGTTGGGAAATGCCACAGACCCCGAAAGCTCCTTGTTGGTGACCCAGGCCTTGATGCAGCAGAGCAGCGCCATCGCAGCTCTAGTGTCACATCTGGCAGCAGGAGATCCGCTGTCAGACTTGTCCAGCCAAGGACAAGGAGGCCCTGGATTGAGTTCAAGAGTCGTAGCACGAAGAGAGAAGATGCAAAGAGAGCTCTCAGAGGGGAGCTCACAGTGCTTCCTTCAGCTGCTGCAACAGATCCACAAGAAGCTATACCCCTCACGTCCACTTCCCAAGAGAGAGGAGGATCTCCTCCAGACGGATGTTTCCCTCACCTCGTACTTGGAGAAGTTCGGCCACTACAAGAACCAGAAGGATGGGGCAATGCTGATGTGGATGTTGGCTCATGCGGTAGACAGTGCGGCTCAAGGAGACTTTCACATGGCCAAGGAGCATCTAGCTCTTGCGGTGGTAGCCTTGGATCAATCATTGCAGGACAACGGATGGTCGGTGGCGTATGTGTTGGGCCTCCTCGAAGAACCACCTGCGAGTCTTTTCCACGACAAGCCTCCGCAGGTTTCAGGGATTGGAAGACCGTTTTCCAGTCTGGTGCTTCAACAATGGGCCGCTGTGGCCCTCGCCTTTCTGCGCGAGATGGAGCTTCTCACGAACAAGAAGTCCGAGGCGAAGGCAGGGAAAGCTTCTCCGTCAAAGGCAGGGGACCAATCTCAAGATGCACCATCACCGAAAAAGCGTCCTCGGTTTCCCAAGAAGCCGAAGGCTGGGGAAACCCAGCCACAGCAGTGAGTGAAAGGAATAATCTAAGGGAGGAGACAGCCCCTCCAATAGGCAGTATGATAGTTGTGATAACCATGCTGGTCGCACAATCCATGCATGTTCCGCTGCTTCGTCACAGTGCTCATATATAGGAGACGAGCATGTAATGGAGCAAAAACCTCCCCGTGGAGGTTTCCGCGCAGAGCAAAGAGAATTCGATAGGAAAGGCATCCCTGGGTCTCCGAAAGCAGTGCACACGTCTAAGCCAAGGGGGCCCCCTGTTTCCGGTGTTGTCCAGAGTTCGATCCCCTACTCAGTGAACCTGTCCTATGCTAAATGGTGTAGCCTTGGCCAAAACAATCCAGCTGACTCGCCTTCCACGTTCCACGGTCAAGGCGACCCCATTCTTTCCCATACCAGTGCCGTTCTTAGGAGCCTTTGGTAGTGGTAGGATGCCTGCAAGCAGCTCAGGCAGAAAGCAGCCGTCCAGACGGCTCTCGAAGCTTGTTCACATGGTGGTCATGGCGCTGAATTTTTGGCACCAGGGCAACAAGTTTGGAGACCTTAGCTTGCTGCAGAGAGAGCCTGGCCATCATCACTTGCAACTCTATGCGCGTGTCAGGGCTCTTGTAGAATCGGATGGGCCGGTACAGGTTGACAATCTCCCTGCAGCCGGCAGGAAATATTAGTTGCTAGATTGAGTGAGCTTAGCGAAACGCTCACCAAACTCGGTGCAACCTCCAATCCCTATGACAGGTCCTTTGTAGGCGTGGAGGTCCCAAAAGATGACTGCAAGTAGACACCTAGATGATGATCTTAGGATGCCTTTTCATGAGCCCAGGGTTTTGTTGCATCACCTTGGTCCCGGTGAGGGTCCTATCATCCGTGATTCCCCGGAGAAGGTTGCTGCATTAGCCATAAAGTGGGATAAGCTAGGACTCTTGCACTTGCACAAAGAACGCAGCAATCCTGACGGCCTTGTCAGGATTTTTGGTGCCATGAAGGATTTAGAAACGGATAGGCAGATTGGTGACAGGAGGGGGCAGAATCATCTTGAGTGCCGGATCCATAGCATCTCGAGGAATCTTCCCAGCGGTCCTGATTTGTGCCAGTTGGTAGTGAACCCTCATACCCAAAAGGTAAGTATAACCATCACCGATCGTAAGGATTTCTATCACCAGATCGAGTGCACCAAAAACAAAGCCATCTCAAACACGGTAGGCCCCTGTGTTCCGAGTAGTCTGCTTGAAGATACGCAGGCCTACACCCACTTCCTGCTATCCAGTGCCAGGAGCCGACGAAAGAGAGAAGTGGTTGGGGATGCGCTTGACACCAGGTCTGATGAAGGGATCCTTCCAGATGAGGGATGCCTCTGGGTGTCCTTCAAATCGGTGCTGCAGGGGGACCATCTGGGTGTTGATGTTGCCACACAAGCCCACACTAATCTTCTCAAAACCAATAACCTCTTGTCACCACCAGTGAGTATGGTAGCCAGCCAGCCACTCCGTAGTGCCACAGCAGCCGAAGGGTTGGTGATCGATGACTACTTTTGCCTGTCTGTAGAACCGAGAGACACGGAGCATGAGCATACCTATGCTTATGCGGCGTATCGCAAAGCGCAGAAAACGTATGATGAGAAGAAGCTTCTGGGGTCTCCGCACAAGGACCTCATTGCAACAAACGAAGGCAGGGTCATTGGAGCATATGTCAACAGCAGTGAACGCGCTTTGAAGAGAGGTGTAGTAACTGTTGCTGCTCCACCACAGAAGAGACTTAGCTTAGCTTACCTAACCATGTTGGCTTCAGCATTGCCCTACACAAGCGATTCCTTGCTGTTGTGCTTGCTGGGCGGTTGGGTGTCTATGCTAGGCTATAGGAGACCAATGCTTTCGGTTTTGAATAAGTCTTTTCATGTTGTGGACCAGAAGGCCTTCAACCGCGAAAAACCTCAGTTGATAGCCCTTTCCAGATCTGTTGCAAATGAGCTGGTATTATTAGCCACGTTGATGCCTCTTGCCGTCGCAGATCTGGCTGTTCCTATCAGCCCTGAGATCTACTGCACAGATGCCTCAAACCAAAAAGGTGCCATCCTTGCTGCCCAGGTCGATGAGACATTGGCAGAAGTGCTGTGGAGAGTGTCCCGGAGCAAGGGAGCGTATTCCTCAAGAAGCAGTACTCAAAAGACTAGGGGACTTGGAAGAACGACCTGAAGAAGAGCCTCGTGATAATCCTGTTAGACCACTTGCATACTCCACTCGCTTCGTCGCAGAGCAAGGGATCCGTGTGGGCCCCCCAATCGATCTTTCCTTGAGCCCTGAGTACAATCTTGCTTGGTCTCATGTTGCCTCCTGGTTGACTTGGTTAGTGGCAGAGAAGCGAGTTCTAGGATTCTTTCTTAGCCCTCCTTGTACCACCTTCAGTATCATGAGGAGACCTAGGCTACGCAGCAAGGATAAACCCTATGGCTTTGATACTAGTCATGATCAGACCAGCGCAGGAAACTTGTCGGGCCTGCCAGATTGCATATGTTGGAGAGGTGAACGATGCCGCGGGAATCATTGAAACACCGTACTCCTCTTACATGAAGCATCTTCCCCCATGGAAGATCATCCGCACCCTGCGCACAGCATGGGAGGTGCGATGTGATTCGTGCAGGTTTGGAAGCCCGCATCTGAAGAGTTTCAGGTTCCTTGGAGTAGGCCTTGACATGTCGCCCCTTGACATGACGTGCAGGTGTGGATCTAAGCATGTAGTTGTGCAAGGCAAATATACCAAGGACTCTGCCACATATGTCGATGACCTTGCATTGGCGGTCGCTGAGGTGATAGCAAGTGGCATTCGAAAGAGGCTTAGAAAATTGGAGTTCACAAACACCTTCAACACAAAAGGCCTAGAGTGTCAACTTTCAAATGAGGTCATGAAAACATCGGACTGGAAGATCTGGAAGTGTTGGTCCTTTCGCAAACAGAGCCACATTAATATACTTGAAGAATCGGCTGTGTATAAGCTATGTGCTATGATTGCCAGAGGGGGGGTCCCGAAAAGAGTTTCCATCATGGTTGACTCCAATGTCGTCAGATGTGCCACCTCTAAAGGAAGAACCTCCTCCCTCGGGCTCTCTACACTCATCCGTAGAGTCACTTCCTTAGTTGTTGCGGCTGGTTTGTACACTTCGATTCCTTACACACCCACCAGGCTTAATGTGGCTGATGACCTTACTAGGGATAAAGATGTGAGGGCCCCAAAGGCCAGTGAGTTCCTTTCCCAGTGCAGTAGGAGTGATCGGTTTGATCTTGCTGCCATTCCGAAACTTCGCAGGTGGGCTTCGAATTGGGTTGCGCTCACCATTGGGTTGATGGGACGGTCCGTCCTACGCATGGGGGATAGATCAGCATATAGGGATTCCCTCCGATGGATGAATAACTTTTGGGGTAGTCCTGTGATTCCCATGCCTTCTCATCACACCACAAGTTTTGATGCTACACGTGGCTTTCCAGGTGAGGGCCCATGCGCTGTTTACATTCATGAGAGAAACCATGCCTTCTGTCAAATGTTCTCACATTGCTCCGAGCCCTGGCGTTGGACTTTCTCAGGGCCGTCGTGCTGGTGTCTTCTGCGCCGCGCTGTCTCTGGTTTCTTCCTTTCTCTTTCTGGGATGTCTTCGGGAGTCTGGGGTGCTGGGCTGCTTGTCTTGGCGCGTCGCTTTGCTGAAGCCATGCCGATTCAGAGTCGTACTGCACAAGAGCAGAGGAGAGCTGAGCTGCGAGCAGGGGGCCTTGGTTTGACGATTGGTCGCCCGGTGACACAGGCGACTACAAACCTGCGAGCACGCTACTGGGATTCATTCATTTCTTGGGCCCTGGAAACTGGACTCGAGGCTGAAGTGATTTTGGCACCTTCGATTTCTGTAGATGATCTTAATCTGCTTTTGGTTAGATACGGGAGGGACCTCTATCGAGCTGGAAGGACATACAACCAATACGCTGAGACAATAAACGCTTTAGTAGACCGACGACCGGCCATTAGAAGACTGTTGCAGGGCGCATGGGACTTGGGCTATACATGGACGAAACAGGAGCCCAGCCAGCACCATGTGGCAATGCCGGTGCAGATCCTGGTCTCGCTACTGACGGTCTCACTCATGTGGGGCTGGACTTGGGTCTGGCTTTCGGTGGTCTACTTCGGCCAGGTGAACTGCTATCAGCGTACAGATCAGATTTGTTAATTCCTGAGGACGTTGGAGGTACCATCAACTACGTTTTGCTGGCGATCAAGGAGCCGAAGAGCAGGTTCACTCAGGCCAGGCGCCAGAGCGCCAGGCTTGACAGCAGCGACCTCGTTGAACTTGTTTCTTTCTGCTTTGCAAAGCTGCACCCTTCGAGAAGGTTGTGGCCATACAGTCCCCAGACCATGAGAGCGCGATTCAAAGCTCTCCTTGAGAGTCTGGGACTTCCTTCGAAACATACAGACCAACTGCGTGCGCTGGATTTGGGAAGTCTCCGCTCAGGAGGCGCCGCCTACATCATGCAGACCACGGAGAATGGAGAGCTATGCCGCAGACGCGGCAGGTGGGCTAGCCATTGAATGATGGAAGTGTATGTACAAGAAACCATGGCTCTCCAATACATGAAGTACATCAGTCAGGATTCTAAAGACCGAGTTCTGGCTACCGCAGGTATCTTTAAACAGGTTTTGGCTCTGGCCAAAACTTTTACCCAGGCTCAGATCCCAACTTCGACCTGGTTTTTTCTCTTTACCCAGCAACAGACGCTTTAAGCCGAGGACAAGACGGGAGTGGATCAAAGACGGGTGTATGATATGCTGCAACTCTGAACTGCCACTTCGAAGAAGATGTCAGTACAAAATGAGAAGCAGCCTGTGATATTTGCATCCTCAGCTGGAGAAAAGGACGTTGCTTGAGCTGATATATATATATATATATATCAATAAATAAATAAATAAATAAATAAATATATATATATATATTTACATTCTGTAATAAAGGTCTGTCAAAATCAGGACATTCAATGATAGTCAAAAACCTGTGCAGGGCATTCTAGCCAAAATGACATGAATTCAGGACTATATTATAGTGCAGATCTACAAATTCATATGCACAGATATGCACTCATATGATACACCCATCTGTTACCCATTTCCTCTATATCTAAAAGTCCTATTGCGTGGACTTGTCACTGATATTAAACCTACACAAGGGGGGCACGGCTCACCAGCAAAGTCGGTGATCCTTGCGTAGCAAGGACTCTGCCAGTGCTGGCCATCAATGGCACAGCGGTGGAGTGCCTGGTGTCGATGGACAAACAGGTGCTGATCGCAGCTTCAGTGCCGTGGGGGGTTGCCACTTCTTTTGTTGTGGAGCTTGAGCTTTGGAAGTTGCTTGCTTGGTGAATCACAATGTCACCAAGAATGACTGGTAAGTAGCTCCACAGAAAATGACTGGCAACTACTTGGGGTAACCACTTGCTTGGTTGATCGAACTTGATGTAACAACCGTGCCTGGTTAGTTCATTGGTCGGCATTGCTTCCTGCACGGCAGCTCCGGTACATGGTGATCCAGCGGACTGGAAAGAAGGCGCGCTGAGATCATTTCCACCAGTGGTGTCTCCGTTTCAAAGATTGGGAGTCCGTCGGTGTTGGAGCAGCCGCAACTGGGAGGGTTGTGAGGTCCCATCACCTGTGATCATTGGACCCAAAGCTAGGGTTTCAAGTGACAAGAAGATTACTGTACCGTTTGTGTACGACTCTGCATTCATTTCTTTGGTTGGTCCAAGGTTACCTGTGATGCAATTCTCAGACCCTAGCCTGTGAATCAAGCTCATATCTATTGTTAATACCCTAGTTCAATACACCCATAAGCGTAAATATTCGTATTTATTCATGGTTTACATAGATTCCAAGTCTGTTGCAGTTCACATTCCAGTTTAGGTCTGCCACAGCCACACATTTTTGAACTCATTGCCAGAATCCAATTTGTGAACAATTCCCATGCAGCTTCTGTTTCCCTTTCCAAGCTGTTTCGTTTCGCTCAGTCGCAGGAAGCCAAACGACGCGCCCTCGCGTTGGAGACTGTGGATGCGGTGCGCCGGTTCTGATGAGCCAAAGAATGAAGATGTTGAACCAAGTCTAGTACTATGATTAGTGACCACTACTCACCATTATCCAGTAACTAATGACCTTGGCATATTACTGTTGGACCTAGAGCTCTGGTTTTGTCAATTCTGGGTTAATTTCGGAGTTAGCATTGTACCGGTAATTCCGACTTTCTGGAGATGTCTCGGTTGCCAACCTGTAGCGTACTCCTGGGTTCAGGTTCCTGCCAAAATTGGAGGAAGCCCAAGTGCTCCTATCGTTGAACCCATTGTGTCATGCCTCTGTCATATGGTGGTTTCTCAAGTCATAGGGGTACCCCCAAACCATCAAATAGAAACCATTTATGATAATAAACCAATCTTTTCGGGGGTACTTTCATTTTGAGAAACCTCCATATTTTGGAAGAATGATTTGGAAGTGGGACAATGATAGACACGATGCCATGACCGGTTCATAGCACATGAGATGATGGAACTGCCTGCAGCCCAACATACTACTTCAGTCCAAAATCTATCAACCCAAGTAGCCTTCATTTTAATTCTGGCAATCCGAGGTCCAGGCAAAGAGAGTCCATACACATTATTTGGCACATCAGCTAGGGTGTTCAACTAGTGGAGCCTGTTTGTACCAGCTGGACCATCAATAAGCATCAACTCAACTCATGGTTGACTATCACCCCCTGGCAATAGAATCCTTGTCAAGCGGACATGATCTGTGTGGCAGTGTTGACCATCATGAATCACGACCTGCGCTGCCAGGTTTGTGTTGGCACAGCCGGGGTGACCCAGTGAAATGCCAGCGGCGGCTGGCATTTCAGGAATTCATGATGGGGGACATGGTGACGATCAATATCCATCAGCTCTGGTTAATGCTCATTATGGTTCGTGTTCATCAATGATAATAATGATTATCAACAATTGATAATTGAGTAGAGTCATGGTCATTGATGATCAAGAATGGATTCATTCCATCATCATTTGGTCAATGGTTACTGATGCTGATTCATTGTTCGAGAATAGTTCTTGATTTTTGATGGTTGAAATTGGTCGTTGGAGGGTCTTTGGCATCGAACGTGCTCCTCAATGATATGCTGCAAACAGAGTGGCATGGTTTGGAGGCTCCAAATTCTGGGCAAATTCGGCATCTCTGTCCTGGCCGTTGGTTGGGAGGGTAAGACGTCAGGGGTACCCAGAGCTAGCCCTTTAAAGGGCCTGTATATATAGGGGGGGAGCGATTCGTAGCTACCAGGAGTGCCCGAACCAAATGGTAGTGTCGCCAGCGTACCAAAATCTGCTTGGAGGCACTATTCCGTAGCGTGTTTGAATTCCTGGAACCAGGGCAGAATGCTTGATACTCAGGCCAGAATGGTGCATGTTTACCCATGGTTGGTTGCTTGATGTTGCTTGTAGCCACTGGTTCTTTGTTGGTTCATGTTGGCTCCCCATTGCCGGCGATCCCCCGGAACCCATTGGTGACACCGAAGCGCTTCTTTTGTCACTCGCGTCGCTGAGGAGGCGCTGGAGCAGTCGGGTTTGCCGCTGACGGAGATGTGCGTGTGTTTGCTTCTCACGGAGGGTCAGGTAGCTGAGCTCAGAAGCTGTGGCTGTAGCTGCTGCGAAAAACCGAAGTCGATGATTTCTAGTCCAAGGCAGATTTTTGAGGAGGATTTTCTTTGCTGATCTCTGGATTTTTGACTGTGATTTCAGAAGCTCTAGCTATTGGGGCCATGGTACGCACGGTACGCAGGCAGTGCTTGATCACATGGATATTCTACCACCTGGCTTTTGCTGCTCCTGAGGGCGCTCTTGACAAACGTGAGCATTGTTGTGAGGTCGTTGAGGTTGTGGTTGTTGTGATTGTTTTGGTACGAAGTGCGGTTGCTGTGGTGGTTGTGACTGTTGTCCGTTTTGCGGTTGCTGTGGTTTTTGCGGTTGTTGTGTTTGGGGTCGCGGGCTTTATCCTTAAAGGGTCTTGATACGCAGTTTGATCTAAGGGGGAACACTTTGGTGTTTTTGAGGTTGTGTGCTTGTGGTGGTGCTTGTGGTCATGGTCTGGGCTGGTTGTTGACCCATGAATGGCCTCGAAACAGCTGGCAAACGCACTGTGTGCAAAGCCTTGGAATGGAAGCTGACATGGAAGACTTCAACTTTCGGTGTGTAGCGCCACGCCACTCCTGTGTTTGTTTGTCAATGGAATCCTGACATGTACATGATGATTTGATATGGCACATGTGGAGTTTTTTTCGAAATGGTTGGATGCAGCAATGACGATGACTGCAAAAACATTCAGCATAATAGCGAAGGCATTTGCATTGACTGAACTCTTTTTTGGCCATGATTTGTAAAATGGCATATGCTGGTAGTAGGAGCTCAAGAGATGGAGTAGCTCTGACCTTTCGTATTTTGTAAGAAAATACCGCCTCACTTCTGTCTATGATGAACGCATGAACGTCTGCGAAGAGTGGCAGTCTATATAAATGGTGGCGCTATGCCTCAATTGCTTGTTCTTATCTCTGCTTCCTTTGTACTAGAGACCTTGCTTGTGGACAGACGGTATCCTCAATTCCAATTATTACAGTACCCACAACAACCCATTCGGTTGTGGGTCCATGTGCCGAACCCCAAATGACCCTGCACTAGTCTAGCTGTTGGGATGTGTGTCAATCCCATTTGTGAACGGTTCATATGTGACCCTGTGCCATGAGGCCGTCGCCTTCGTACTGCAGAACACCAGAGTGGGACTCCTAGGGATGACCTCACTGGGGCATGGTACAGAGATGCCCCTCTTTTGGAATCATGGTTTTACCACAAAAGAATAAGTATTGCAGGTAGATAGATGGATAGATGGATAGATGGATGGATAGATGGATAGATGGATAGATGGATGGATAGATGGATAGATGGATAGATGGATAGATGGATAGATGGATAGATAAATAGGTAGATAGGTAGATTGATAGATGTGGATGCGAAATGCACGTATGGAGTATGGAAAGAATGAGCGTGATAGGGATGACATCATTTTGCTTACCTCCAAAGGTCCGTCGATTCATGTTTTAGGTCATCTGCCCAAGGCCTTGGGTGACGAGATGGAACATGCTCATTGGATTTAACCACTTCACGAGCAGTGGCAGTGGGAAAACTGTGGAAGCCCACGTATTGCTCCAAAACTACTATTGGGTTTCACATGTGGAAAAATGCGCTTCAACACAACTATTGTGTTTTTCCACAACTGCTTCAACACGTACAAGCAGTTTGCCCAAATCCAACTATTATGTTTTTCCACATGGCCAATGTTCCAGATGCCCTGCACATCAGGGGGACAAGCTGCCAAGCTTATTCCGTGCAGCATTTTGGATCAACGCCCCGGGTTTGCCTTCGCGACTAACGACGCTACGTGGAGAGAACATGTCGGGCGGAAGCATCACCAGTGACTTTGCCATGCTCACGGCGCAGCTTTTGGAGCGCAGAAACTGACTTTGAACTGTTGGAAGTTCTTTCAATGTGGATTGATATTTTAACAGAGAGTATTATCTGGATTGATTATCCAGATTATTCAATCTGGAATCTCTGTTTAATGCTGTTTATTCAGAGATTATGAACATCAAATTATTAACGTTCACTTCTGAGTTGAGCCTTTTTGTACTTTTGGGGTCCTTTGGTCCACAGTCTGAGAAAGAATTCAAGAATTCCTCAAGAGCCCATACGAACCTTTGTGTGACCTTTTCAGAGCTTTTGTGAATTGGCAAACAGGAGATTTTGCGTGCTCACGAGGGCATGCGTGTTTTTTCCCCGAGTGACTTTGGCAGCGAACGGTTCAGGGGACATGCTGCTTGCTGCCAATGCTCCATTGAAACATTTTGGGATAAATGTTGGGGAGTGCCAACCACCCCAAAAATGGTAATTTTCGCAGCCAAACAGCTATGTTTGGAATATGTCATGTATGGACACTTATTTTTGTGTCCCTTTTCACTACGAGAAGTGGTAGGGACACTCGTTTCCATCAGCTCCCTAGCGGGACATCCAGTTTTTCGCCTTGGCACCGGAAGTTTGGGGTGATTTCTATTTCTACCGATTGTCAGATGTTGGAAGCTAGAAATCTGCAGCATGTTGCTGCTTGCCGACATTCAAGCTTGACTCGTTCATGGTGAATTTGGGATTCGACTGATTCCATGCAAAAAGGGACTGTGAACCAACCGGTCGAATCTGTCATCCACACTTGCGTGGTTGTTGTTGTTGTTGCTGCTGCTGTTGTTGTTCTTGTTGCTGTTCTTGTTGCTGTTGCTGTTGCTGTTGCTGTTGCTGCTGTTGCTGCTGCTGCTGCTGCTGCTGGTGTTGCTGTTGTTGTTGTTGTTGTTGTTGGTTGTTGGTTGTTGGTTGTTGGTTGTTGGTTGTTGGTTGTTGGTTGTTGGTTGTTGGTTGTTGGTTGTTGGTTGTTGGTTGTTGGTTGTTGGTTGTTTGTTGTTTGTTGTTTGTTTTTTGTTGTCGTTTTGGTGGTGGTTGTGGTGGTGGTGGTGGTGCTGTCATTACCGTCAGTGGCGTCTGTAGCTCCAAATAAAGTAGGATATTGAGATCACCAGGAGCTGCTGCTGCTGTTGCTGCTTCTTATCCCCTGTTGTTGGCCGTCATTACTCATCAAGCAGCCATCAAGAAACAGAACTGTTGGCATATCAACCTCATATAGCCGCTTTACTTAGTATGACCCCATTGTTGTTGGTCATTGTTCCTTATCAGAGCCCAGTAAAACAAGCTATTTATGATGGCCCAACCGGAGGTGCGCAGTTGTAACGACCTTCAACCAAACCTTCTGACTTTGAACACATCCGAGGACTGAGGTCAACATCTTCCATAAAGAGCCATTCGGGGCACGTCGGTGTTTTGGGGATCTAAACTTCCCACGTTGCAAACATCAAAGATCTTCCCGAAGGTCGATAAGCTGCGCCATAGCAAGAAAGATCATGGGGGGTGATGCTAGTGAGCTTCACCACATGTGCTGGTGAAATATCCCTTAGTCGGATGTGCAGCTGGGGTTACTTCCCTGTGAGATCACCAGGGTAATATCCACCCTGGTCGGTGAACGAAGCCCTATTGATGAATGCAACCAGTTATGAGCAGTGGTGCATCCAAGTATGGTCATCCTGGAGATATCCTCCACATTGATCGTTTGTGTTTTTCTCAAGGGGGCCCCCAAATCATTCAGCTTATTAGCCATTTATAGCACCCAGCCAACCATTGGTGCCCTATGGCTTGAGAAGCCGCTGGTGCTTGGGAGCGGTCCTGTGGGCCCTCAGGAAACGACGCGGGCGAGGTCGTCGAGCATGTGCTCTTGCCCAAGGCCGCCTTGAAGCTCCTGGACGCTGCAGAGGTGGGATGTCTTGGGATGTCTTGGGGGTTGGATGGGGTTGGATGGGTTGGATGGGTTGGTTGGTTGGGTTGGATGGGTGGGTGGTTGGTTCCAGCTAGTTCCAGCAGATAGCGGAGCTTTCCCCAGGTGTGTCACGGTGGGGTTGGATGGGTTGGTTGGATGGGTGCATGGTTGGGTGGGTGGTTGGTTCCAGCATGCACAGATAGCGGAGCTTTCCCCAGTACAAGGTGTCACGGTGGCAGTATATCTCGACACGGCAGGTTCAGCCGGACTGAGGAACCTCTGAGTCAAAGCCATCCCGACACTGAGTAGATGAGTATCCAGAAAGTTTGTCCTGGACAGGTCAAGACCCTGTGCCCACATGATATGTGATACAGAACAGATCAGGATATATATATATATATATGTGTATTTTTGCTTATTCCAAATGGAAACGCAGACTAGATATATGTAGATGTAAATAGATGGTATATAGATATTAATATAGATGAATAGATATACATAAATAGATCAGGAAGTAAATAGATATGGTTTTATCTATTTATATATTTATATGTATATATATATATATATATATCAATATTTAAAGCTTTCATTTTGATATTGATTTTGATGTTTCGCTTTTTTAATAATGAACAGATCTATAACAAAAGAAACATTTTTTTCGTTATTTTACATTGACAGCATTAAATGAACATTTTTAACAGATATTCGTATACAGTTTAAATCTTTTTTGATAATAAATAATTATAGATCAAAAAAGTAATTTAGACCTAACAAAACATATAATTAAGAATGAGTTCAAAAGATGGCATTCAAAAGATGGGACCAAGGGTTGTCTGTCAGGGACCCATGTGCAGTCATGAAGAGCCAGATGAGCATCGGGCAATTCTTGGCCGACTGGGAGGCGGGTTGCAACAGCCATGACTCTCTCGTAAAAAGCAGAATTTTGGCACGGCTTGACAGAGGAGGAGAAACTACGGTTCAAGGATACGGAGTTGACGCAAGCTCAACTGCAAGCAGCTCAGGTTTATGCAACGTGTCAATGGTAGGCAGCGGACAAGACTTGTTGATGGGGCTGTATTATGCTGGACGGGCTGGCACTGGACACCAGGTACCTGCAAGGCCTGCTGAAGCATTCAACTCATGAGTCCAGGCGCGCGCGCCAAATTTTAAAGACAGAACTGATAACCCTTGTTTGGATCTATTTCTCCACCCGCTTCCTTGATTCTTCTGATGGCATGCGATTTCACCCGCTTATTCTTCCAGTTTCGTAGGTGAGGTTATCGTGATCCTGTCGCTGGAAGCCGAAGAGTCCAAGGATGTGGAGCCTGAAGCTCCCAAGGCCGGGGACACCAAAACCGGTGCTGTTGGACAAGAACAAACAGCCCAAGGATATTCTAACGTCAACAGCCCAAACTGGTCACTCGAGGCGCAGAGCTCCGGAAGTGGTGACTAGGACCATTATTTTGATGACAGGGAGAGCACAGTCAAAAATTCCTCACTAGACCTTAAAAAGCATCATGTTGAAACAGCTCTTGTTGAGATATTAGGGACATGTCACCTAAATGCTGAAGGCCAGTCCATTGACATGAGCCAGAGGCCAGCATGGCTATAATCACCAGGTATCACCATCCACATTTGATGAAAGCAGGCCGAGAGGATTTTGCACGGGCACGGCCTTCAAATCCTTTCGGAAGTAGGCTGGCTATGGCTGGCTGTCGCAGCCAACCACCTCACATCCACACAGGGGCAACACAAAGCAAATGGGATGCTGCAGTTTGCAGAGCTCATGTTTCAGGTAGTTGTTCCTTATGCGGCAGTGCTTTAGAGGCTATGCGTCCAAATTGTTCTGCTCAATGGTTGGCCCTGACGTGTCATAGAAATTCCTGGTGCAGAGCCACATCGAGCCACATCTTTCTGTTTGTGCGTGTGCTCTGTGCTGCGCCCAAGTCCAGAATTCTTCGCGCTCAGGACTTCTGTGAAGCTCAGTAATTAGATGCCGTCCTTGCACCTAGAAGTTCATGTTGATTTCTTGTGAGTGTCTCAAGTGCAGGGTCGCATGCGCTGAGGATGCGCGGGACCCATGCAAAGTTTGAGAGAGAGAGAGAGCACTGCCGTCAAGCCATGCAGGGAGGGCCAAGGCCTACTCTACAGGCAACCAACGGGAGAAGCCATCATTGGCTCCCACACAACGTTTCCACATTGCATAAAAATTTCTTGGTAAGGGTATTGACCGAACATTGTTTAAACACATGTACCAGTCCAGGACATTCAGCTCACCAATTTGATTGATACTTGCGTTCGCTCAGCAGACATGCTGCAACCCAAGTAGACATATTTTTGCAGCCAGGGCATCGCCCAGAGCAGTAACGGATGTTTTTTTAGGACACCAGCGGATGACGTGATCGCTCAATGAAACAGCTTTAAAGAATAACCGGACATTATTTGCTCATGGGAAGGGCCACCCAAGTAGCCCCGCAGACTCCCGGCAACAGGGTCGCGGAATAGGATCTTTTTATTGCCTGCTTTTAGTCCTTTGGATTTTGCTGGGGGTTAATTTCTTTTTTCAAATGTTTGCCGAAGCAAGGGGTTGTTGGTAATTTGATTTTCTTCGCGATTTTGATTTCCTTTGGAGAATTTGAAACCCTCGCCAACTTTGTAGTGGATTTCATTCCTGTTTTAGGCATTGTAAGCAGAGTTGAAATATAAGCAACGGCTCTTTATGTGCAAGTCATTCCAAGCAAAGGGCTTGCGTTTTTTTCCTAACATAGTTGACTGGTAAAAACGAGAAAGGTTGCCTGAATACAAATCCATTTCTTAATGCTGGTATCAAAAACCGCTTTTCGTGAAATGTACTTGGGTAAGATATGGCAAAATGCTTCCTTTGTTTGAATTGAAGAAGCTGGCGTGCCCGTCAAAGTAGCCTGCTTAAATTTCGTTTAGAAATTTTCATTTTGTTTCTGAGGCCGAGACGCGCCGCCGAAAAAGGACAGCGAGGAGGAGCAAGAGGACGACTGAGCGCGGGCCTGAGAGTCAAGGATGAAGAAGAGACCTTTTCGCATGCATTGCTGAGGAGAAGCTGCAACGTTCCCAGGGCTGCAGAGTTTCATCTCTTTCTTCACTTCAACCTACTCAGTTAAATTTTCTTATGTAAATACATGTACATAAGACGATGAATATAGATCAATATATACATTCTTTGACATCGACGCGTGTAAATTATACAGGTAGAGAGCCATAAATTCAATCAGTGTCAATATAGGCGGCAGAGAGGACGCGGTGAAACCCTCAGAGTATCACTTCCATGGATTGAGCCTCGGGTGACAGTAAATAAATATATATGTAAATAAATAAATAAATAAATAAATAAATAAATAAATAAATAAATAAAAATATATATATATATATATATACATATGTACTTATTTATTCTTACTTATCTATCTATCTTTCTATCTATCTATGTATCTATCTATGTATCTATCTATCTATCTATCTATATAAAAAAAAACCAATTACTTTTCTTCGAGTGATCCCCACCATGTCATTTCAACACCGCTTGTTGACTCCACTTTTGTCTGACATTCTTTCCGGCATTTAGAGTGACATTCTTTCTGACATTCTCTCCGACATATCTTCTGACATTCTTTCTGACATATCTTCTGACATTCTCTCTGGCATACCTTTTGACATTCTTTCTGACATCCTTTCTGGCGCATCTTCTGACGTTCTTTCTGACAATTTTCTAGTCGGAAATTCTTTCTGGCATATCTTTTGACATTCTCTTCTGACATTCTTTCTGACATTGTTTCTGACACTCTTT
>VSDK01011212.1:788508-800358 GCA_009767595.1 Symbiodinium kawagutii | reverse complement strand
CTGGGGAGCTGCATTGAAGCGAAGCACTCAGAGATTGTCTTTTGAAGAAATTCTTTTTCTTGGAAGCCTTCCAAAATCATGTTTGCAGTTGATAGTTGATTCTATTGCAACTTCTGAACTGGCAACAGGAAACACGGGAAAGAGCGATCATCCAGCGGTCGCCAAGTATGACAGCTGTCCAAAATCGGGAAACATCCAATCTAGATCAGTGTGGCTTGATCATGGTCAATGTGCTCATCGGTTGTGATGTAACATTGGCAATGGTGAGGCTTTCACACCCATGCGCACCAAGAAAAGATCAGTCGCCTTGCCCAGAAATGTGCAGCTTGTGCACCGGAACAAACGGACTTTTTCCAGTAAGAGGATGATGTTTTGCGGCGACCCTGAGCCACCGTGGCCAACTGAGACCCCCTAGGTACCATGGCTGCTTCATGGCAGCGCTTGGGCCGGAAGGGCCGCGGGGGCAGGCGTTGATCAACCAGAAGATCGAGCTGGTCCTCACAGCACATCCCACGGAAGCTCAGCGACGCAGTGCCCTGAAGAAGCATGAGCAGATGCTTCAACAGATGAAGGCACCGCAAGGGCCCGTCCTGCTATGAACATCATGGTGTGCAACCGGCAATAGGAGTGATTCTTACAGATAGATATAAAACATAAGTATATATTGTCATAGGTGAGGTCTATCCGATAAATGGTGGGTAACCATATAATGGTCGTTTCCCGAAGCTGTTGGAGCAGTATGTGATCTTGGTAGCAACCATATTGTGCGGGGATTTTTTTGACTATGATACGGTTGATGGAGGAAATCCTGTACCCAGACCGGCATCCCGAGCAAGGCTGTATAAGGACATCCCCTGCCACCCCTTAATCTCAATGTTGTGGTAACAAGGTGGGTGGTGCAGGATTTCCTCCATTCACAAATTTCATGTCCGGCATGAACCCAGCACATACTTCAATATTGAGATTTGGGGTTCCCAGGGGATGTGGACTATGAAAGCAGGATTCCATCCATCAACAGTGGTACAGCAATGATTTAGGAAGCATCATTTGGGACGTTGGGATCGTTTCCCTGCACTGCCCAAGTTTGGGAATGAGTGGTACTGACGCGCACCTGTTCAGATGCCAGATTTGTAGATCGACTTCTTCAAGTCCTGGCAGTTGGTGCGTTGGGTTTTCCATCCATTGTGTGGAACTCATGAATTGGGATTGAAAGCGGTTACACCTTTTCTTGTATCCTCTCCCTCTCTCTGTGCGAAAAGTGTTTGCTTATTTACTGTATGTTTGTTTGTCCATCTTGAAGCCCAGATATGCGAAATGCACGTGCCTAATCATGCACACTCTCCTAGATACATTGCAGTGGAGACATGTGTACTCGCTCATAGATGCAGCAATTTTGATCAGTACCAAATAGCCGGGCCCTGCCTGGAATCACGAGACTTGTCCATTCATTCTTCAAATTTCCGCTTTTTTGAAGCAGCTTGACTTTAACACAATCATGACTGGTAGTGCGTGATTTATAAACAAAGAGATAGATAAGTGAATAGATGGACAGGGATATGAATATACAAGTAGACAAGTGGATCAAACACATAAAAAACTATTATACATGCACAGTTATGCACAGAAATTCTACTCACATCAAGATATAGTTGTGTCTATATAGAATTATTGTGATAAATACTTGTACCATCACTATTCATCAGGTATTTAGTTATAGAAACCAGTTCTAAAACACAGACAATGCAGTATATTAATAGTTATCCCCTATTATTGTTGCTTGTTACCACCTGTTGTTAACCAATGGTTACCCCCTATTATTGTTGCTTGTTATCCTCTATTGTTATCCCCGATTGTTAACCTATTCTTGTTGGTTGTTATCCCCTATTATTGTTGCTTGTTATCCCCTATTGTTAACCATTAATAGGGGGATAACCATTAATAATATCTCCCAATAATGATTGGGTATCCTTTGTTATCCCAAATTGTTGGTTAACTATTATAATCCCCTAAAAGCCAACCAGCCATTTTGGGGGCACCCGAAATTCAGTGCACCAATTGAACCTCGGCCCCACGGGCGAGGTGCACGATGGAAAGGATCAGCTGACGCCTGGACAGCTTGCGGGTTTGTATGAGAAGATCAAGGCCGTGGATGGTCGCGGATGGTCGCGGCTGGTCGCGGGGAGATTTCAAGGGACAGGTGGTGAGATGGTGAAAGTTGGTGTTTTTTTGTGGTGAATGAAATTGGAATGAATAAAAAAGTTGAGATTTTTTTAGTTTGTTTTCTTCTGAAGTTCTCTACTGAGAGTAGTGGTGATGTGGTTTTGATTTATTGATTCAGACAGTCTTGAACCATTTGGTTTTTCAAAAAAATATCCTGTACCAATTCAAGACGTGTGATCCCTTTCCCGCCTAGCAGTGTCTAGCTTGGCTACCTCAAATGAATTGGTGGACCATTAAGCACGGGTTCCTTCCAGTTTGTTCGAAGGTACAAGAAGATTTTTTAACGTTGAAACTGTTGGGTTCTTCAGTGACTTCAAAGCACTTACAGGATATGAGCAGCCATCAAGCCCAATCTGTTGGTGTGCGGTGTTGGGGCTCAACACTCCGATACCATCCAGACCTTTTACAGATAGCATCCGATAGCATCCGATAGCATCCATGATGTGAATTCCCTCACCAACCAACTGTTAGGGCAACATTTAGAAATATCGTTGCGAAACAGTTTAGAACCTTTGTTATCCCTACATTCATCTCAGGCTTTTCGTCTGACAACAACCAGTACCCTTTAAACAGCCGGCTTCGTTGGTGGCTAGCTGGGACATGCAACGATAAGCAAAAGATGTTGGATATCTTTGTGTGAGCCAACAGGTGTCCAACCACGAGGCTGCAAACCAATTTCTGAGAGAAATGAAAGAACAATGTCCAGTATTAGGCTCTTCGTTATGCGTCAATAACTACTAGGTCAAAGTGTTGGGCTGAGAATTATGGGAGGGCGCTCAACACGACACCAAAATAGGAATCATGTAACAAAACTGAGCATCCATCTCATTGCTGGGAGGATGCATTCTGTCCCAAACTAATATGGGGACATTGACCACAGAAGATTAGGGAAGATAAGTATCGAAGTATGGGAGGGTTTTATACTCATGATCTTTGAACCTCATGTGAGGGTTTTTGATGTGGTATGCAGACCAAGTGTGTGACCATGATGATCCATCGATGAGCATCATATCATGTCAGGTCGTTCAGAATTTTGCCCAGCGACATCAGAAGAGTCACTTGGAAATCATCATTGTTTGATAGATTGTAAAGCACTATGAATGGTGCGTGGTTTGCTATGGTTCGTCATCTCGTTTTTGGTCGCTGGCAAGAAATGATCGACTATGACTAAGCACAGTGGTCGGATGGTGCCTCCTTGTTTCGCGACCAAGGGTCATGGCAAGGATATTGTCAACGAGACCACCTCCTTGGAAAATTGTGGGTTCCCGTGCCAACACCTTCGCTTGGTAGCATCGATTGGCCATGCCTGAACCTTTTTTTGCAATGAGTGAAGCATGGTTGCCCATCATGAACGATGAGATGTGAACCATGATCAATCAACCATGATACCTGCTTACCAAGCATGATCAACCAACATCAACCCTGACCGCTCATGACCAACCATTACAAACCAATATCAACCATTATCAGCCAGTGTCAGGTATAAACCAACCATGAATCACTCATTAATCACTCAATAACCAACCATAAACCAACCGTAAACCAACCATTAACCAACCATAAACCAACCGTAAACTAACCCTTCAGCAACCCTTAACCAACCATGAATCAACCATGGATAGCCATGAGTTTCGCTGGCGGATCTTTGCGACAGGCCATCCAGTGGAGCTGCTGGCGTACCAACACCGTGCGTCGTACACGGCCCACACCCGAAGGCGACAGCCAACCCCTGGTGGTCGTCCATGGATCCGAATGTGCATCTTCAGGGATCGTAAGTGGTAACTAACCATGGTTATAGAGGTTAGTTCAGAGGTTGTCTAGGGTAACTACCTTCATAACCTTGCTAACCATGGTCATAGAGGTTAGTTCAGCTACCTTATAGGGTTCATAAGACTTGTTATAGCCCAGTTATAACCCCAGCTGCGCACCCAAGCAGTTGACAACCAGCGCTGTGGATAGTTGGGCTCGGAGAGCTGGTTGCTGTGAAGAGTTGGGAGAATGGCCAGTGCATACTGCCCAGGGCCTGTTGACTGAGGTTAGTCAGGTTAGTTGACTAGCAGGCCAAAGGTAGATATATCTATACTGGTGGTTAGAAACCATCGAATCTAACCAGTTGACTAGGAGGCAAAGGGTAGATATGACTATACTGGTAGTTCGAAACCGATGTATCCAACCCGGGGGTACCACTCTGTGTGAATAGTTGGGAGAATGAATAGGCACTTCGTGGTTGATGGCGATCCAGCTGTGACTTCAAGTTGCACCATGCCGATGAGGTCTTCCGAGGATTTACCATCAAACATGGAAGGTTGAAGATGGATCTTTACCACGAATCGCAACCGATACTTATTGATGGTAAATCATTAGTGGGGCTATAGTGTTAAGCATTGTTCATCAGTGGTATTCATGGTTAAAAGATTTTAGGCAGGCGAGTTGGTATGGAAACAGACGTGTGCAGCACAAGAGAATTGGGGAATGAATCCCAAACAACAGTTGCCCGTTCTGGCAATGAACGACAGATCGGAAGTAATTGCTTTCAGAATGTTGAACCGTCGCGCTTGAGAAATCCGAGAAGCATCTACGGTGCTGTCAATGTAGACCAGATGCTGTTTGCTGGATTCCTAGTGGCTTTTTTGAGCATCCAACATCATCCCTTGTATCGGCTTGGGCTGAATACTAAACTGTCTCCAACTAATGCAGTTCGCCATTTCCGCTGTCCCAGCTATACCAACACAGGAAATCTTCAAATTTGGGCGGTTTCCAAGTAGGGTACTTGTAGGGAATGAATCACCTACGTTTGCCAAGCTATACCAGTCTTCTTGGGTGGTCAGCGGGCACGTGCCGCTTTCACTTGTCACCTGCTCGGCTGGTGAACCCAGGCTTTAGCAGCGATGGTTTCCATCTCCCTGGGACGCTAGTTCGTAGGTTTGCATTTTTATTTTCTATTTCTATATATTTGTATTTAAGGATATAGATTGGTAACAATAGATTATCCACACATACAACACTTTACAAACGTCCCTAGTCGCCTGTTCTACATCCCACGGTTGGTCAACAGCCCGTGGGTACCTCAGGCGAGGCGCGAAACGGCATGCTGGTCATTGAGGAGATCCGATGGCTGAGATGAAACCCGAGTCCCCCAAGGGTAACAGCAAGACAGGGATGGATTATTTATATTATATAGTTTGATTTTTAGCCAAAAAATAGTTTGATAGATAATGCCAAAATTACAAATACAGGCCAAAACAAGCCGCTGATCGTTTCACAGAAACAAACAAGTTATATAAATAGATAATTGTTTATATTAGTTTGATTTTGATAGATAATGCCAACAAACAGTTCAGATTGTTTATATTAGTTTGATTTTGATAGATAATGCCAACAAACAGTTTAGATTATTTATATTAGTTTGATTTTGATAGATAATGCCAACAAACAGTTTAGATTATTTATATTAGTTTGATTTTGATAGATAATGCCAACAAACAGTTTAGATTATTTATATTAGTTTGATTTTGATAGATAATGCCAACAAACAGTTTAGATTATTTATATTAGTTTGATTTTGATAGATAATGCCAACAAACAGTTTAGATTATTTATATTAGTTTGATTTTGATAGATAATGCCAACAAACAGTTTAGATTATTTATATTAGTTTGATTTTGATAGATAATGCCAACAAACAGTTTAGATTATTTATATTAGTTTGATTTTGATAGATAATGCCAACAAACAGTTTAGATTATTTATATTAGTTTGATTTTGATAGATAATGCCAACAAACAGTTTAGATTATTTATATTAGTTTGATTTTGATAGATAATGCCAACAAACAGTTTAGATTATTTATATTAGTTTGATTTTGATAGATAATGCCAACAAACAGTTTAGATTATTTATATTAGTTTGATTTTGATAGATAATGCCAACAAACAGTTTAGATTATTTATATTAGTTTGATTTTGATAGATAATGCCAACAAACAGTTTAGATTATTTATATTAGTTTGATTTTGATAGATAATGCCAACAAACAGTTTAGATTGTTTATATTAGTTTGATTTTGATAGATAATGCCAACAAACAGTTTAGATTATTTATATTAGTTTGATTTTGATAGATAATGCCAACAAACAGTTTAGATTATTTATATTAGTTTGATTTTGATAGATAATGCCAACAAACAGTTTAGATTATTTATATTAGTTTGATTTTGATAGATAATGCCAACAAACAGTTTAGATTATTTATATTAGTTTGATTTTGATAGATAATGCCAACAAACAGTTCAGATTGTTTATATTAGTTTGATTTTGATAGATAATGCCAACAAACAGTTTAGATTATTTATATTAGTTTGATTTTGATAGATAATGCCAACAAACAGTTTAGATTATTTATATTAGTTTGATTTTGATAGATAATGCCAACAAACAGTTCAGATTATTTATGTTAGTTTGATTTTGATAGATAATGCCAACAAACAGTTTAGATTATTTATATTAGTTTGATTTTGATAGATAGTGCCAACAAACAGTTTAGATTATTTATATTAGTTTGATTTTGATAGATAATGCCAACAAACAGTTTAGATTATTTATATTAGTTTGATTTTGATAGATAATGCCAACAAACAGTTTAGATTATTTATATTAGTTTGATTTTGATAGATAATGCCAACAAACAGTTTAGATTATTTATATTAGTTTGATTTTGATAGATAATGCCAACAAACAGTTTAGATTATTTATATTAGTTTGATTTTGATAGATAATGCCAACAAACAGTTTAGATTATTTATATTAGTTTGATTTTGATAGATAGTGCCAAAATTGCAAATACGGGCCAAAACAAGCCGCTGATCGTTTCACAGAAACAACAAGTTGTATAAGTGTTTTGAAATCCAATAATTTTGCTACAGAAGTTTCATCCTTACAATGTACCACCCTTCAAAATTCCACCTCAAAAAAGTCAACAATGTCAGAGTTCCAGTGAAGTGGGACGTGTTACGAGGTGCCAGTTGCGCAGGGTGACATCCTTCAGCTATACACCGGGTCAGCAGTGGTATTCTCACCATGGATTCGTTTTTGAGGGAAGGGTCAGTACAATCCAATAGTCCCCTATAACCAGTTGCAGGTCCCCTATAACCAGTTGCAGTAAGCACAAACGTCAGTTTCGACACTGAAGAAGAAGAAGCAGTGGCTTTCATTTTGGAAGAACTTTAGGGTTAGTGTATCCCTATCTGGTGGTCTCTCAAAATAGGCATCTCCCAAAATCATCCTGTGGCTTGAAAAACCTATTAGTGACCAATACTAGCCATCATCAACATCATAACCACGATTGACCATTACGGTAATTATCAAGCACAGATATGATATCATGTAATTTGACAACTCCCCGTGTGTCTTTCAATCATAGTTGCAGTTGTAGTTAACCATTCTGGTTGGCTATTATCCCCTATGATTGACTACTCCCCCAGAAAACCAATTGGGTTCCCTAGCTACATCATCCACGAAGCCTGGGTACTTGTAGTTGTTTAGCAATGATTCTTAGTGACTATCCCCTATTAACCACCATAATCCCCTCTAGAACCTTATCAGTTTTTTCTTACATATCTAAAAAGATCCAGATCCAACCCATCAGGTTTTTTCTACATATCTAAAAAATACATATCTAAGCCATCATAGATCAGATATGTAAAAAAAAAACTTCTCATGAACCCTCTCGGGTACCGGAGAGTGGTCGCCCCAGGAGACCATTTGGAAGGCTGTGCCCGAGCACTACCGACGCCTGGACCGTTGCTTGAGGCGTATCGGTGCTGCCGAGCTGCCCTTCGATGTGCCGTGGCGGTGCTAGGGTTGGGGCGCGAACGGGCAGTTTCGTGGTAGGAAAAATGCACGAAAACTTGATTTTTAGTAGGAAAATGGATGAACACTCGATTTTTAGGGGGAAAAATGGATGAACACTCGATTTTTAGGGGGAAAAATGGATGAACACTCGATTTTTAGGGGGAAAAATGGATGAACACTCGATTTTTAGGGGGAAAAATGGATGAACACTCGATTTTTAGTCGGAAAAATGGATGAAAACTGTGGCACCCCTGCGCAAAATTGTCTGTCTGTCCTGATGTCGAATTATGTTGCTCTTTGGGTATATGAAGATGCCGATCATCTCACACGAGATGGAGATACAAGCAAGAAATTATGAGAAGGATATTCAACACGCGCAAGCGCAGAATCCAGTGATGATCAAAGCACCGGGCAAGCAACAACGAGTATTTCAGCAGTTCACCATACATTGGAACCAATGGTGTGCGTGTTTTTTTTCTTTTCCGGCAGATTGCTGTTTCCAAGAATCACATTCAAGCGAGCAAGAACGTAGCATGTTATATTTGAGTGCATGGTGTTCATCCAGGGAGGATAACGGTAAATGGCAGGTTAGCGGGAATTAAGAATTTTGACCCAACTGAGTGGTTCTGGCTCATCAGAGTTTGGAAGGGAGTGAGGGTTTAAAGGTCGTGCATTGCAAAGCAGCCTGCTGTGCTGTTTTTGTTGATGACAAGTATGAGAAGGACTAAGCAGTCGATGGCCACGAAACAACATCAGCATCCAACGATTGAAATGCAACTGTCCGGGAATATCATAAACATCCACAGTAAGTTGGTGTACGGTGGATTATGGCCTACCTGGCAGACAGAGAACAACTGCAAGCTGTCGTTGGATGATCGGTGAGTTCTTTTCAATCCACGACTTGCACCAACTTGTCCCTCACTTTGGTTGGAAAATCTGTGAGGCTTCCTGAAGCCCGCAAAATTCAAGTACTTGAGCACTGACGTTGACCCCCGACAGACACACAAACACACATCCAAAGATAAGAACTACTTCCCACTCGGCTTTGCAGTTTTTCCGATCTCTATTCTTACTTGGGCATGGCTGAAAAGGGGCCTTCACAGTTTGTGACTCTGTCTTCCGGACCGAGTCTTTCACAGCCCGAGTCAAACTCTGAATGGACCATCATTCTTGACCATTGTAATGAACCCGCATCGTTAAGCATCGAAAAATCATCAATCACCTTCCATTTCTTCGCAATTTGGGTAGTTAACCCCAAACTGGCCATTTTGTGTAAAGCCACAGGCTTTCAAGACACGAGGTTTTTCTGGACAGCTGTGTTCGAAGCGGGCAGATGACCCAACTGCTGGGCGTATTATGTGCCAATCCAAAATGGTGGTTTCTCAAGTCATGGGGGTACCCCAAAAATGATGGGTTTGCGTTACAAAAATGATTATGAATGGATGATAACTGGGTACTCCCCTATGGCTTGAGAACCCCCAAATGAAAGTTGCTCCTCTGGACGTTTTCAACGTCCCCAAGGCGCAGGAAGACGTGGCACTGAGGTCTCCCTGCTGAAGATGAGCAGCTGGATGGGTGGCGATCGCGATGGAAACCCCAACGTCACCTGGGACGTGACCAGAAAGGTTTGATGGGCGGATGGGTGGCGGTGAGCCAAACAGCACAGCTGTGTTGCCATGGGGAGGCCATGGGGGTCCCTCAAAATTTTGAAGAAAAACATGGGTCAACAGCAGGTAGCTTGGCAGGTTCTTTGCATAGCTATGCCAGGGAGATCTGCCGTTGATGTCTAGCGATGGCTTTCGGGGGGATCCAGTCGCCGGTGGCCCTCAAGCAGGGGGAGCTGCCGGCCAGGAGCTGCCCCCAGGTGGCCAATGGTCAAGCATGGTCGAGAAGGGAGTTGATAGTGATCAATGACGCACAATCACTAACGGCAATCACAGATTTAGAGAATTGCTTCCACTGGTGACTAAGTATTTTCAGTTTATGGATGATCACCGAAGCATTTGCTCCAACTTTTCGCAAGCTGGCGAACCATCTTTGGGGGCATGGTTGCTGATCATCTGTCACGATTCAGCATTTGCCATCAATGAACTGTTTCTGGAACACACTTATCCATCATGCTTGTTGTTTACATTCTTTGTTGGTATTCATCGTACTGTGCCCCGTCCTCAACCGATTGATCCCCCAAAAACCACTAGCCAAGAATCGACCTCGGCAAAGGCAACCAAGAATCCCTTTAACCAAAACCCCAGAAAAAACACGAATCAACCACTAAGGTAAAACTTTAAAAGAAATGGGCCTTTGATTTCTCTAAAGATTACATTTGAACATTTTGAAACTTCTTACCGTTGGCAATCACGCATCAACCACGAGCCGCCGTTGCCCTCACCCCTCATCACTGGCCGCCATGCCAACCTCACCCACTACCGTAGCTGTAGCCAGGTGGTGACTTTGCTGCGTTGGCGCATCGTGGAGCTCTACTACCGTGAGGTGGACGAGCTGCTCTACGAACTCAGCAGCTGAGCTTAGACCCGGGGGTGGTTGTTGTTGGTTGGTGAATGGTTGGTTGCTGAATGGTTGCCCCAATAGTTGGTTGTGAATGGCTGGTAAAAGATGGTGGTTCGGAAAATTTTTCTTTTACAAAGTGGCCAGGATGGTTCGTAGTTGAGGATGGTTGTGGTTGATACTGGTTCGTGTTTAGTGGTTGATGCTTGAGGTCGGCGCTTCGCAATCATGAATCGTGATCAAGAAACTTGTGGACATTCAGGGTTGCTCAGTTCGCCATAGCACGGGTCGTATCTTTGTGTTGTGAAACTGGGGTGGCCTTTGTGGTTCACGCCTTTAATTAGTGGGCTCATTCAAGAATTCCGAGCATCAAAGTGCCTAGTTTCATCAAGTTGGAGAGATCTCCGATAGGATTGCAAGCTGCGCCAGGCACTTTCCTCAAGGCTTAGGGACCTAAGACTGCCAGCGTATGACAAACACATCTGAAGCCAAGCACTCTTCGATTGGGTGCCACTTCTCTAGAGACTCACAAGGCTTCGACTTGGGATGTCGCCCCGGCCCCATCACCGAGGTATGCAGGGCGAGGTCAGTGAGGAGTTGAGACAGGAGGCTGGAGCAGATCTCTTCCTGGGTCGCCTCATCAATGGCCCGCCTATGTCAATGCTTAGAATTGTTGGCTGGGAGCAGACTTCGCCGCATCGAGGGCTACGCTCTAAACTGCTCTGATCATATTCTCACTGTTGGTCATTATTTGCTCCTAGCATTAATTATTAGTGACCTTTTTTAATCCACCTTTAGGTATTTCGGTATTTTTTGAAGATCTAGGTATATGTTTGCAAGTAAGAATTTGCAATACAGGTACATTGAGCATACTGTGTACTGTTGTATCCACCTACGCATGACCGCTATTGCTGGTTATCCTTATCCCCATGATTAACCACAACTAACCACTAACAATCATCAACCATTTATTGTCCATTAGCAGAGACCACTAGCAACCATTATCAAAGCATTGTTGTAACCACCCACTAACCAACCACCCATTCAGCAGCTGTTCACCATCATCAACCATCATTCACCACCACAAAGAGTCAACCACTACTAATCATTCACCATCATATTTTCAGCATCACGAACCATGATTCACCAGCCGTTCCAACCATTCATCAACCAACTGGCACTAGCCATGATTCACCAGCTGTTCACCATCATCGTTACCATCTATGAACTATCTCTTCACCATCATTCACCATCATTCACTCTTTCCAACCAGTCAT
>VSDK01011212.1:745953-770952 GCA_009767595.1 Symbiodinium kawagutii | reverse complement strand
GGAGCTGACACCAAGCGCTCCGGATTCTATCCAATCCAGATGGCAACCATCATTGCACAAGCCCTTTACCCCTCCAAATTTGTTAACACTTCACCGGCCATGCCTTGTGTGGCGCCATCCATTGAATCCACCACTCATCGCGAACATGAGCAAGACCTTAAACACGTTTCAGCGTTAGCCGGCATCCCCGAAGATGAGGCTTATGGGATCTTGCTTGAAAGCGATCCGGATTCAGTGAACACCTTGACTGAATTGCTTGATATTGATGCGTTGATGGCAGACGCATATGGCTTGCCTAAACCACCTAATCCAGACAATGAAGTCAAGGCGATGGTTACGAAGCTGCTTTCACGCGCTGAAATGCTTAATGATCCGGAAGCTCTGGCAGCGGTTCGCGCCGAAGCAGATGGATTGCGTAAAGCCAAGGTATGGGACGAAACGTCCGTGAGAGAGCACCAACCCGTCAAAGATGAAGCAAAGGCTTCTGGTGTTTCTGTTCACTTTGGCCAATTGATGACGATAGCAGCCATCAAATTTTACGAATTGGCTAAGCACCTTCAGAAAAAGAAGGGACGTATTGTGTATCGCGGCGATTGCGCGAAAGACGAGCATGGAGCGGCCGCAGTCTACCAAGAGCTCGGCGCTAACCCAACTTCCGTCCAAGGCCTTAATGCATGTCTAGCATATGGCTCTCTGCCTGGTCATAAGATCACGGCAGCAGATGCTATCAAAGCTTACGTGCAGGCCCGGTTAGCTTCCCTCCATAAAACATGGATAGAACTACCACCGGAGTTGCGCCCGTCATGGTGGAAGCATAAGTTTGTTCGACCCGTAGTGCTACTGGTAAAAGCTCTCCATGGGCATCCAGATGCAGGGGGGTTATGGGAGCGACACCTGAAACAGATCATCACAGATCTAGGTGGCAGCGAAACCCCAGAATACCCAGGGAACTTCTACTTCCCCAAGACCAAGTTGCTGCTATCCACATACGTCGACGACCTTACTCTGTCTGGTCCATCCGAGGAACACGACGCCTTTTGGGCTCAGTTGACATCCCGCGTAGATGTTGAACCTCCAGAGCCGGTGTACCGTATCCTTGGTAGAAATCATATCATTTCTAAGTTGACCAAATGTGAAGGCTCTGAACAATGCGCTGCGTTTCGCGCGCAAGATGGCATGATCCTCGATATGCACGACTATGCCGTTCAGACTGTTGACCTTTACAAAGACATTGCCAAGGTTACAAAGCTTCGCCACGCTGCAACGCCTTTCGTTCCTGACGGTTCGATTACATCACAAGATGAGGAAGTTAAGGGTGAGCTTGCTCCCAATGCCTGTAAGATCCTAATGAAGGCTTTATGGCTTTGTCGTTTGTCACGTCCAGATATAGTCAAGCCTATCAATGACTTGGCCACCAAAGTCCAAGCATGGACCAGGGCAGAAGATAAAAAGCTTCACCGATTAATTTCCTACATCGACTCCACACCACACTACCGCTTGGTTGGCACAGTGAACGATAAGCCCGAGGACTTACATCTTGAGTTGTTTGTAGATGCTGACTTCGCAGGAGATCGGGAATCTGCCCGTTCCACCTCGGGAGGATACCTCGTTTTGAAGGGACCCAACACCCATTTTCCATTGGCCTGGGTTTCCAAACGTCAAACCTCCACGTCACGCTCAACAACAGAAAGTGAAGTAGTGAGCCTCGCTCACTCCCTTTTCACAGAGGGCCTTCCTGCCTTATCGCTCTGGGAGCTGCTGCTTCAGCGCTCCGTGAAACTCATTTGCCACGAGGACAACCAAGCCACCATCATCGTCGTCCGTGAAGGCTATTCACCAAAACTTCGTCATATTCAAAGGACGCACAAGATTAATCTTGGCTCGCTTAGCGAAGTCTTTCACGATGATTCGGTAGTGTTGGCTTACTGTAAGACCGATGAGCAAGCTGCTGACATTTTTACTAAAGCGCTTGCGCCCCAAAAATGGGGACCAGCATTGAACTTGTTGGGCATCCGAACAGACTTACCATTCAATTTGTCCAAAGGATAAGGCGCTGAGCTTGCTCGCGCTGCCTGTACATAGTAACATGCCAACGGCGAGGGGGGAGTTGAAATATTACATACCCCGTGGCCCTGGTATATGTACAGTATATCCTTACCACATTGAGCTATGCATTCGTCGTATACAATACATGTAGACCAATCCAACTATGTACATAACACGCCAGTTCAGTCACCCAGCTACCACAAAGGTCCGGGTTGAAACTTTACTCGTGTTATACTTTGGCTCAAGAAAAAAAGCAGGTCGCCGCAGCGGTGTTACACCCCGAACGGTCCCCCTGTTTAATTATATTACCCAATAATGACGATTCTCAACCATAATTCGCCATTCTTTGCTATGAAGTACAGCATCACACACTTTCAACCATTGATAAACCATCAAGTAAGCAGTTTGAATCACCAATATATCATACACTTTTGACCATGATTGACCATTGTACTCTGTCATTCAATGATTATTCACCCATATCAACCCTTATCACCCACTAATCAACCATTATTGACCATCATTAGCCATACCACTCTTCACCCTTATCGTCTCTTATTAGCCACTATTAACCATTATTAGCTGACTCTAGCACTATTAACCATTATCAACCAATGTTAATCACTACTAATCATTATAAATCACTACAAATCATTATCAATCATTATTAATCATTAGTAAGCATTATTAACCAGCATTATTAACGACTACTAACCTCTAACCACGATGAAACAATTGGTCGCAGGTGATGGACACCTTGACCAGCTTCCTGGACCTGGGAAAGTTCACTGTGACGTGGCGAATAGAGGGGGGCGGAAATTTGTGATAGGAATGGATGTAATTAATATCGAGTGATTATGAATCTGTATAGTAGATACAATATTTGTGTAAATTCCAACAGGGATTGTGATAGATCGACATGGGATTGGAATGGATATGGCTATGGGTCAATATTAACCAACCAATATTGGGGGATAATAACTAACAAACCTATAGGGAAATCAATGGTTAATGACGGGGAAGAGATATAATTAACGTAGCCAACGGGCTCTGCCCTCAGACGGCCTGAAAGTGAAGATATACTTAGTATCGAGTATATTGTGATAGATAAAGATGTATATATAGCCGTCACCCACCCCTAGTGCCCACCTTCGACGCCACAAACACGAACGTTATTAGGTGGCCCTGTGATTTGATGACAACTTCTACCATACGATGACAACTTCTACCATACGTGGCCACTATAGTAAAACTCTACAAAATACAGTACTTCTTCCTTCAATATCTGATGGAGGCGGGCGCTAGGGGTTGGTCAAACCTATATATACAGTAGTGTAAATTATGTTGTTGTGATCTAAGTAGATTCACGTTTTTTACAAAATTGCTTGATGATACAGTATATACAGTATATACGGTATTTGCATATTGAATCTATATATACTATAAACATGACATATCATATTTACTGACCTCGAAATAGGGGTGCTACTGCAGATACATTTGTAGAAACATGTGTATATGTGTCAGTTGTGAATGTCAGTTGTGAATGTACACATGGCAGTGGATCAAAACCCCGTACCCTTGGTTGCCCTATCATTGACCATTGTTTTCCCTATAATTATTGTTGGTGATTATCCCCCATAGTATTGGTTAATATTGACCAATAGCCACATATGCTCATACTTCTACACCTGTGCACATCACACACCGGGCAGCCCCAAGGAATGGACTGAACAGCAGCGAATCGACTGGTTGGTGAAGGACTGTAGCGGCAATGTCACACTGACCTGCGAGATGTAGCTTGGTAGCTTGGCCTTATGACATGTTTATTGGTAGGTCCATGTGGTGGTTTCTAAAAATTGGGAACCCTCAACAATAGCTGGTTTATCAATAGCTGGTTCATTACTGCAAGTGGTTCCTACTGGATGATTGGGGCGTACCCCTATTTTGAGAAACACCTGCATTACCAAACAACCCCCCAATTCAACCACAAATAGCTTGTAATTTGCGATCAAACACTTGAGTTACCCTCCGGAAAACTAACCTGGCAACGGATTTCACCGTATTTTACAGTGAAACCCTGGGAACTCATTCATTTCTAGTGGATTTTCCAGCCAGCCATGTTAGTTTGCCAGAGGGGAATCCCATTACTAACCATAGTAAACATGGAAAATTTTTGTGGTTTTCCTAGTACTAACCATTGGTTTCCTATGGTTTACATGGAAAATGCTATGGTTTCCCTGGGAAAATCCTATGGTTTCCTAGAGGGAAATTCCTGTCCCTAGGCTTCTGTGGGTATCCGTGGCGTGGCACCCACGACTCCAGGAGATCGAGTCCAAGCGACCTCTGCTGCCAGCGGACATGCCCATGAGCGACATCGTCAAGGAGATCATCGACACCTACAAGGCGCGGTGGCAATGAAGGGTGGCCCTTTTAGGTGAAGTGATGTAGATTTTCTAAATGACATTTGAGTTAGGTTGAGACATTGGTATATGTATTGAGTAAATTAATGAATGTAAGTAAGTAAGGAAGGAAGTAAGGAAGTAAGTAACCAACTAAATTGATATATGTCTATGAAACTGAAAATGTAATATGTATGTAAAATGTATATGTGCTCTTTCTTTTCTCTCACGCAAGCTGGCGCTGTGGTTTGGGCCAAGCTTGAGTGAACTAACACATTTGACAAAAATCTGCTCCTGTCCTGTTGCCAAAGGAGTTTGTATGTATATCCCTATGTATGTGAGCATCGACCAAAGAAGAACTGCTGGCATGTGATCATCGTGTTGTCATGAACTTACCAACCTCTTTGAGGATCACAAGATGATCAGCATCCACTGAAATCCAGTTCACCTTTACAAATGATGGAAAACATGACAGCTTCTACTGGCGGTTTCTACTGGTTTATAATGGTATGTTTAATAATGGCAACAAATTGTGGTTTACAGTGGTCGGCATTATGAGGTGGCTTTTAATGATTGATAATTGTTAATGATTTTAATGATGATTTCTAGTGGTTCATGATGGTGAATAATGGTTAGTGATTCAAAATTGCCGGCAATGGTCATACGATCATCTAACCAGTGATGTATCAAGCAATCACTGAACCCTGCCATTAGAGGTGGACTGGAAGCTGCTCAACTTTGCATTACCCATGTCCATCCTAGGTGGGTCCCACATCTGATCCTAAAGGGACAATCCGTGGTAGCTTTCCTGAGTGTAAAGAATTGTGCAATGTGTACACTTAGGATATTGTTAATTGCTTCCCTACATAGCTTCCCTAGATAGCTATTCCATTCCATACACATTCTTATCCTCTCCTTGGCTATCTAGGGAAGCAATTGCTAGAAACATGTTTGATCTCCAGCTGCATCGCCCGGATCCAGGGTGGAACTACTAGTGATCATCACCAACCATTTGTTAATTACCATATTGATTAGCCATGATTAACGAACCTTTGTTCATTGAGCACTATTATTCAACCATCATTATTTAGATGTCTTGATTGACCATTATTGATTATCCATGACTAATTGACCATTCCATCAACCATTCTCAATCAACAACCAGCATGTGCTCAAACCCACATCGCCTGTGCTGATTGTCCATGAGTTTGACCTTGAAGTGCTCGGCCATTTCAGTTCGGTCACATCATGACTTCGCGGCTTGGCAGTGGTCTCCCCGAAAGTGTTTGATGCGATTCCATCCTGTGGATTCGCAAGATCCATAAACCACCTATGCGTTACCAATATGTGTCTTGATTATGAACGTGATCTATATATTATATATCTGAAACGAATCCATTAAAGGTCTTAATTCTGAGAATGGTTCCGAATAGTGGTTGATATTGATTATCATGGGTTCTAAGAAGAATCCAGTTGGTCTATCACCATGGACTGGTACAATGATGGCTAACCAGCGGCGAAGGAGAGAAAGACTGGTTGGTCCATCGTTGGGGGTCGATCCTCAGATCACCGAAACAATTGTTGGACGGCTGATTTCATGGATCCTGACCTCCCAACTTGAATGATGAGCTATGTCCCTCTTTCTGTTGCCTATATCTAAGTAAGAATTTGTATGTACAGTAGATTTTTATACCAGTAAATCTTTATACAGTAAATCTTATATACATATGATTAATCTGTCAATGAACACAACCATGCATAATTATACGGCTGTGGGTCAACTTGTGTACCCCCAAAACCATGGGTTTATACATGAATATCCATAAGTACGAAAATTTCTTTCTATTTCTATAAATCTTCACACATATATATATATATATATCTATATCTATATCTATCTATTTATTTATCTATCTGTATATATATATATATATATATTTTAAATTTTCATATCTCCATATCTACATACAGATATAGATCCACAATCTCTTGGCGCCCTCTCCCCCCCAGCCACCTCGCCTCATCGTTGCAGATCATCTCGGAGCTGCCCAGCGAAGCCCTGGGCGCCTACGTGATCTCCATGTCCCGCGCAACCTGGCGCGGGCGGCCGTGGTGGATGGCCGTGCCTGGGGAGGGCGTGCCCGGGATGGCCGGTGGATGGGTAATGGCAATTTATAGTGGTTGGTAATGGTCAATCATTGGGGATGATAGGGATTTTTGGTTCGATTGAATGGTTCATAGTTGAATGGTTGGTGAAATGCTTCATTTGTGGTTTGTTGAATGGTTAGTTGATGGTTAATTGAATGCTCAATCAATGGTTAGTTGAATGCTTAATTCATGGTTGATTGAACGTTAGTCAATGGTTAATAAATGGTTGTAATTATGGTTGGAAGTGGTTGAGAACGGTTGATTCACGGTCAATTAATGGTGAAGCAGTGGCTTTTAATGGTCTGTATTGCTTAAACATGTTCTATCTCTGCTGGTCGGTGATGGGTTTTCCAGAAATGCTTTTGAGCGAAAAAAGTGCTGAAAAAAAGTGCTGCACAATGGTGGCGGTGAATTGTGGTGGACTTCATTCGATGGGGCTTCACACTGGTTGGTCAGGTTGACTTCGTTCCTTTCCAGTCATCCGTGCCCGGCCAGCTCGTTTCATGAGAAACAGGTCAGATGTAGGCTGCTGCTGAGATTCCTGTGCCCCTGTAGCTTTTCTTTTGCGGGAAGAACAGGTCCTCAAAAGGCGAATCTTCGTTTTTGACTTGACGTGCGAGGAAGGACAGCATTCCTTTTGAAGAATTCACTTCGTGGGAGGTGTTGACAAGGCTGAACGACCGTGACACCATCTTCCACTGGCCCTAGCTTAAACGATAAAACTGGTGGCTACCATGGCTGCACCCAACTTGGGAAGACCCGACGACCAAACCTTCATGGCTCATTTGGGTCGTTCAGAAGCCAGTGAAGCAACGAGCAGGATTCAAACAAATTAGAAGCTGAGCACATGTCCCCAGCAGGATCAATATACGCAGGATCAATACACTTTTGATTGTACAGACTTATTGTTAGCATCATGAGTTCTTGCAAGTTGTCATTGTAACTCAAATGAATGATGGTTATTGCTAGATAAGTTATCATTGTTGCTACCCGGATGATGGTGATAGCATCAATGTCACTACTCGAAGCAACCATCCCTTTTGCACAAATCTATCAGCTACGGTATCTCCGTTGTGGGTAGAAGCTCGCCTACTGAGGCCACTTCGGACATCCTTGCGGTGTGCTTGTTGCAGAAAGTGGGAGGCTGGAGGGGGCTGGGCCCATCGCAGGGCGACTCACCGTTACAGGTGAACAAGGGCATGAAGAGATGATGTCAAGGATCGGCCCGCAAGCTAGTGAGGATTTACCAACCTAGGTTTTCTGAGAATATGAAAGAAAATGTTTTGGAGGTGTTTGACTTGATGGCGAGGACCAGATACTTTCACGGCATCACCAAACGAATTCGGCCACATATCACCATTGAAAATCGGAGCAAGCTTCCTTGCCATCTATTTGCAGCTTCACCGGATCGGTGTTGACTTTTCCAGACTTGAAAAAGCTCACATTGTCCCAGTGCTGGGGTATTTCCTTTGAAGAAAACATCAATATGTACTTTTTGAACAGTTATCTATGTATGCATGTGTAAATTACTCTGCACACATATGTCAAATTAGCGCAGACGCATGCACATATAGGTGGTGATTTTTTGATGCAATTGTTTTTGCAGGAGACTTTTTGACTTTGAAGGTATCCCGTCCAGTAAATTGGAGGCAGTAGCTACTTCCAACAACCAGCAGCCAATACGATCACAACCAGCCAATACGATCACAGGCACCAACACTTGGGTGTACTTGCTTTCTCCATTTTTGTGGCTTATTCCGACTTTTAGCCAGTTGTAGTTCAACCTTTTGGCCTACTGCAATTGGAACCTTGGACACACCAACAGTACTTTTAGCCAGTTGCAATTCGAACATCGGACACTGCAATTGGAACAAATATGGACATAGTCGTATTCAAAGGGATTTCCAGATTTCAAATGATTTCAGTAATACTGAAGCCTACTATGTTAAGATACCCACCAGCAGTCCTTGTCACCACCGGGCTCTGGAGGTGTGAAGAAGATGATGCGCGTGGCTCCTCTCTTCGAGACGCGCGAGGATCTCATCAACGCGCCAAAGGTCATCGATGCAGCTCTCAGCGTGCCGTGGTACAAGAACCACGTGCAGGTGCCATGCCGGGTGGCTAGATGAGCTGCCATGGAGGTTTGGTTGGGTTGGTTAGGTTGGTTAGGTTGGTCACGTTGCTTGGATGGTTGGTTGGATTGTTTGCGTGGTTCGGAAAGTTCAAACCTCAAGATCGGCACAAAGTGCCATCAAAAGTGTTTGCTTTGTTGGTTTGCTTTGGTTTTCTTTGCCATGGCGATTTCCAGCTACTTGTATTAATCTTTGTGGTGGATAGGTAAAGTGCCACGACAGGGGTGCCAGTGTTGGATTGGTGTTCCCCGGAGTCAACCAATCACTGGGTCCTGACATGACCCCTCAGGATCGAACTTGAATGAAAGAGAGAGAGAGTCTAGCTTTTTTCCGGATCCATCCTGGGCATTGTAATCAGCAATGACGATGACGACGATCATGACAACGATCATCATGATGATGATGATGATGATGATGATGATGACGACGATGCAAAACTGAATGTGTCATAAAGAGCATCCAGCCAGCTGGCTGGGTTCCCAGACTCACATGCTCAAGAACGCCTTCTTAGTGTTGGTTACCAACCTCTTAATGGGAAGATATTCATGAACACCTTTCAGGTCTGGGATCATCGCCGTTCGCGCAGGGAAAGCAGGAGGTCATGTTGGGCTACTCCGATTCCGTGAAGGATGCAGGCCAAGCTTCCTGCGGCTGAAAAGTTCGACCTCTCCATGAGACACTGGTTTCGTAGGGAATGTATAGACCCGAGGAGACTAGGAATGGGCTGAATGTCACAGGGGAAGGGATTATGAATTTTTATGGCTATCCGCATGTATCTGGCATTTGGCCATTTGCCCATGTGGATGTTCACTGTGAGCAAAAAAGCTGCCACTCTTTGCATTGTCATTGAGGTGTGAGATATCTGAGCCGGTATTGAAGCTAAGGATTCATGAAGACAACTGTGCGCAAACACCGTGTTCCGAAGATAGCTTCGATGTCCAAACTCGCACTATTTGGGATAGCCCTGATCGGAGAAAGCTTACGTATTCGCGAGAAGGAACGTCCAGACTTCCTGTAGATCAAGAACATCTCCCAGCCTACCACGAAAGACATTTCGGTCACCCCAATTTCCCTACTAAAGTTCATAGCTTGTGATGGTTGGGGGTTCTGCTGTGGCTAGGCACAGTCAATAGAGTTTGTACACCTTCAGTGGCGGTTTTGGATCCCTATCATTTGACATCATGAGCCATGATCGGCTTCTATCCTCCATCAACCATTACTGACCATCCAAAGGTCTGGATGCTTAATCATGATTCAAAAATCATATTACAACCCAACCATCTTATTGTTCAATTCCGTACCAAGCAGTTTTAATCAGTAAGCAACCCCATAAGATGGATCATCTATTGATTTGACCATGATTCATATCAAGCTAATCATCTGATTCATTATTAACCAATAAATTGCCCAAGATTACCCATAACTTCACCATGGTCGCTTGCCGTGGTGAACCCCACCGTTGCGGTGGTCGTGGTACGTCGCGTTGCAAGCGTGACGCGAGGCAAGTTCGCGTCCACCTGGGAGCTGCACCGTGCCATGGAAAACCTCTTGGAGGCGAGGTGAGATTCGTTGGAGGATATTAACCAACCAATAATGAGGGATCACAACCAACAATAATAGGGGATACAACCAACAATGATTCGTTGGAGGATATAACCTCTTGACCCAAACAATAAATGGGTCAAGCAGTTAAGGAACCAATTTTATGGGGGATAAGTTCACCAACAGTTTCATAGGGAAAACACTGGTAAATGATAGGGGAACCAGGGGTACACATTTTTGACCCACGGCCAAGTAACTGCCTGGCTGGTTGGGAGGGAGGCCAGGAGAAACCAGGAGGGTTCTAAAAAACTGCTAGTGTAATTGGTTTGGAGCAGCCATAAAGCTGCTCAGTTGTTAATGATACGCGGTTGAGGGCGTATTTCTAAAGCCCCTTATTCTTTGCAGAAAGTTGGGTTGTTATGGTTGATAAGGATTTGCTAGTGAGTAATAGCCAATAGACAAATGTCATGATGCATCATGGTTTGTATTGTAATGATTAGAAGCAGTTGTTAGTGACCAAACGACATCGCATTACTTCCTAAACCTTGTGGGCAGTTTTCTTGGTATTCCAAGAGCTCTTAGTGATACTTGTTGTTGGCACTTGGACGGCGCGCTGTTGGATGCTGACAACCACAGCCATAATAGCTTTGTTGGGACCCAAGGTATCAAGGATACCTTGTACTGCCTCTAAAACTTAGTGAACACCTCGTATCAGGTCCCTGGTATCTCAACCATCATCAACCATCATGAACCATCATGAAGCATCATGAAGCATCATGAACCATAACTGCGGAACCAACATCATCAAAGGGCAAAACCGAGCGCCACATGTCTGCACTGGGTGTCCTGCTTACGTGGATTGGTTGATCAGGGTTTCCCAGGTGTCGATTGACCAGCCCAGTGGCAGGCTCAATTGGTTCTTATCATGGCTGTTAACTGCTAACTTTAAACTATCGGTTTATGAAGAATCCACGGCTTGTCAGCAGCTCCGAACTACTGACTGTCAACAACTACCACAATTTTGACTCCCAGTGGTCAAAAAGCTATTGGTTGTTAACTGCTACTGCTGGTGGTTGTCAACTACTAACTGCTACTGGTTGTCAACGATCCATTTTTCACCGTTTCCAGGTGGGCAAGAAGCACGGAGTTCAGATCACCTTCTTCCATGGTCGTGGTGGCTCCATCGGCCGCGGTGGCGGCCCTCCCAACCTGATCTTGCTGGCACAGCCTGCAGGTTCCTTGCAGGTGGGGCCCCGGGTGATCAGTTGGCGAGAAGAGATCAGGGGCCGGGAGGGGATGTGGGTCCAACTGCTTGGGGTACCTGACCTATGGACATACCAATGTCAGGGTGATGATGCTAGCCTGACTTTTTTGGCAAGCTTCTGAGGACAGCATTTTAGGGCACTGGCTGCCCCAAAATTCCAACTGCGAGATGGCAGGTTAAAGATCACAGCTCATTTGGCTTCTGAAAACGGTTAGTTCTGTCTGATGAGCAACTTTTTGTGCAAATAGTGAGACCTATAGGTTCTTCCGAGCTGCACAGTTGACGTTTGGAGGAATGTATACAGTATAGGGGTATTGAAGTGTCAGTAGTCTTTTTTCAAGCGGTTGTTCGACAATTATGCTACTGCTGTTCCCTAGTATCCTTAGTTGCAAGCCGCTGCGTTTCCAGCACTTGGAACCTCTCACAATGCAACGCCTGAACGCCCAGCCTGGGAGGTCTGTGTGCTACCTCACCCCAGGGGTTGATCACCGGGATGTGCAACGGTGGTACCACGAGTTTCTAGTAAATCGCCAGCTCTCAACGCAGGGGCCAAGACCCCCCAAAGCATCTAATATTGACCATTTATAGCAAGAAACCAACGATTTTTGGGTTCCCAAGTCCTGGCTTGAGAAAGCCATTAGTGACCATCATCAACCATTATTAACCGCTATCAACCCTTATTAGCCATGGTTATCGCCATTGCACCACCACGTGCATGCCACCACCTGTGCTGCTGCCGCGCAGAATGGACATTTGCGCCTCACCATCCAGGGCGAGACGATTGGACGTCACTTCCCCAGTGATGAGGCACCGGCCGGTGGAACAACGGGGTGCGGTCCGACAGTTGGGTGTTTCTCGAGCCAGGACTTGGGGAACCCCAAGTCATGGAGATGAGAAAGTTATTGGTTGGGACTTGCTAAAAGTGACTTTCACTCAAAGTTTCTTAGTAAAAAGTATATAATGTTGGTTTCTGATTAGTGTAACCCCCCCTAAAGTAATGAAAATAGATGAAACCAACAGGTAGATACTAATCAGAAACCAACATTAACTGCTGTTGGATGATTCTGGGGTCCCTATGAGAAATCCCCCCCACAATGGTTGGCTTATTGATCTTACTGGTGACTACTGGGAAGCCAATGGACCAATGGCTAGACTTGTAGCACCATATGGAGATTCCTTGGGAAGCCGCTGGGGTGGGGGCTCATCCTTCCACTTCCTTCGGAACGATCCATGGTGGAAGTGTTTCAAGTCAGCAAATCATGGAGATACTGCACGCAGCAAGACATCACTTGTCGTTGTGCCTTTTTCACTCTTCCTGGTGGATTTAAGGCGTTTGAGCCAATGCAACAGGAGTTGTTCCAAAGAATGAGTTGGCGCATCTTCCCTTTCACGGCTTGGCGGTTTCACAATTGGGGTGGAAGACCGAGAAGTATTTGGACCACCATTGGATCCAGGTGAACTCTTCGTTGCTGGGGATCTATTGAATTCCTACGGCTTAAACATGATAAAACATATGGTGATTTTGGTGGTCTACTGAACCACCATGGTTTAGATATTATAAAAAACTATGGTCTGATCTTTGGCCATTGAATCACCAGTGAGATGGACCATCTACATAGTTCTATCATTGTTAGAAAACTATGACCATTGTTAATGGTGAACCATTATAGTTTTCTGGATGACCAGCTTGGTCATCGTCAGATGGTTCTTTGGAGTGGTTCTTGTTAAACCATCATTGTTAAAACTATAGCCGCTATAATCATTATTTAAACAACTATAATCATTGTTAAAAACTATAGCCACTATAGATTCTATAGATGCTAACCTTTGGTCCTCGTTGCTTCACCATGGAGTCGGAAGCGCCAGGTGGCTGAGCGAACCCTGGAGCAATACTCCACGGCAGTGCTGGAGCACACCTTGGCGCCGCCTCCGCTGCCCAAGCCCGAGTTCCGAGCCGCGATGCAGGCGCTGCGGAGATGGGGTGGTGAAGTTTTGGGTCGCAGAGATTGGCCGATTTTCATGGATTTTTTTTACGATTTTTCACGGATTTTCATGGATTTTTTTGGATGACTTTTACGATTTTTCATGGATTTCTGTTGAGTTTTTCAATGATTTGTGTTGGTTCTCTGATTTACGGCTCTTTGTTTTTGGTTGGTTGGTACCCTCCCCATGGATCCCAGCCCTGGGACGAAGCATGCCAGCTGCGACACCTGAAGGTTGAAGCTCGGGGTGTAGCGACCAAGGGCCATGCAGCCATGACGCCTTGTTCTGTTCTTTTGACCCGCCCTTCAACCAGAGACTATCGCTTCTTCACCAATACCTGTTTGTGAAAATTCCGAGTATCAATGTTGAGAAACCATGAGCACAAGTACATCTCGAAACATGTGAGTTATCTATGTGAGGTGCAGAAGTGGATCACCACATAGCAATTCCGTGAGAATAATCGATTGACTCATGGTTGATCACTATGGTGAGTTATAATCCCAGCTTTTATTCACGACCAACATGTTTGCAGCATAGCTTTCCCATCATTCGTTGTCTTCGCATGTTTGAACAAGGATCCATGATGGCACATTCTCCCTTGGGGAGGAGCTGTCGGATATTTCCGCGGATCACTACCAGAAGACTGTCTTCAAGAGCGAGGTGCCAAGGGTGATTGGGTGTAGCAATGGCCACTTCTGGTTAGGAACTGGTGAGTAAGCAATATTAGGATGGGCACTTAATTGGTTATGGGCTGATCACTTGCTGGTCATTATCTGGTTGCTAAATGGGTATATGGTCACCTGGTTACGGTCACTACCTGGTTTCGGGTCGTCACTGCGGAGGACCACGTCGAAGCAATTCCAATTTGTCGTCGACCCCGCTGATCTCATATCAAATCGGGTTGAACTTTCTGGAAAGGAGAAATGGGTGTTTCTCAAAATAGGGGTACCCCTAAATCATTATATTAATGATCATTTATAGTAATAAACCAACCATTTTTGGGGGTCCACCATTTTGAGAAACCACCAAATGGGTAGCGACGTTGGACACTCCCAACTGGGCATTTCACGCAGCAGTTGGCTGCCAATAGAGACTTGATCCCCAGAAGTGATTTGAATCCCTACTGTTCCATCATTTGTTCCCCACCGTTTTAATGGGACATGTTTGCAAATGTTCTTTGATGTGGCTGAACAATTTTGGCTCCACTATTGACCTGGACAGACCAGACTTTAGACTTCCATGTGAGTCAAAGCTTTCCCCCAGAGTACTTCCCAAAGATGTACATGAAGGACGCTTTGAAGTTGGGACGTTCACAAGCAACATTTGGTGCTTGGATACACGGTTAAACCTTTGAAATGAACGTAAATTTGAGTGAAATCCTCAATTGATCTACCACGGAAGCCCAGGGGTTGGGCTGCTTGGGAGCTAGCAACTGCCTGCGTCAGGGAGACATCTTCGTCCGCTTCTTCCACACCTTCACTCCGACAGCTGAGTTGGGACAGATGAGCCTTGGTGGTGCGGTGGTCCTCTCTGCGTCGTTGTGAAGGTGTTCAATGTTGTTAGTAGCTTCGAAGCTTAAACTGCTTAGTAGCTTAGAGCTTGGACAGCTTAGTAGCTTAGACAGATAACTTGATTAAGTTGGTAGGTGAAGTACTTAGTTCTACTTAGTTTCTCCTTAGTTCCGCAAACAGTTGTTATGGTGTGAGAAAAAGGGTGCGACTAGCGAAAGTGGGGAACACAACGCAGTGGTAGTTCTTGGGCAGGTTTCTGAAGATATTTATGCAATGAAAGCACCTGTCATGCAGCCTGTGCATGTACTTGCCCATGGTTCAGCTACCCATGATCGTTGCAGGAAGGTGTAGTACTTGCTGTAAGACATGGGGGTCATCATCCGTTTTGGGACTCCGTATGGAGCCAGCAGTTAGCAGACGATGGCTATTGCCACAGCCATTGTCCAGGTCTATGGGGGCCCACAAGTTGGTAACGATATCCAATGAAGGACCATTGAGCTGTTGTCTCACCGATCAATCAACCATCAATTAACAAAACCAGAATTAACCAGAAATTCGTTTTAACACTGATCCAGAATCGTTGGTCCCAACACTCATCAGTTCACCAAAACTTGAATGTTAAACCATCAATTAGCCACTAAAGCCTAGTTCCGCAGCCCAATGAACCATTGAAATTCACCAATCTGACTCATACAAGTTCACCAAATTAACCATTGAAATTCACCAATTTCACCATCAGTTCACCCCAAAGAAATCCTCACAGTTCCGAGGTTCACCAGCCCTTGGTACATGCCCTGGCACCGCGCCGCCCCGAGGAACATCGGCTCCCGGCCTGCGAAGCGCCGGTCCTACGGTGGCATCGACACGCTCCGCGCCATCCCGTGGATCTTCGCCTGGACGCAGACGCGGCTGCTGCTGCCTGTGTGGCTAGGTGCGGGGAAGTTGAGAAGGGAAATGTAGTCATGGTGAATGGTGTGGTGGAGGATGGTGGAGGATGGGGAAAGATGATGGAGGGTGGTGAAGGGTGGTGAAGGGTGTGGTGAAGGGTGGTGAAGGGTGGGGAAGGGTGGTGAAATATAATGCTGAATGGTGGGGAAAGGTGAAGGGTGGTGGAGGGTGAAGGGTGGTGGAGGGTGAAGGGTGGTGAATGGTGTGGTGAAGGGTGGTGAACTCTGGAGGGGTATAGTGTGTATCTGAAGTTTGTGGTTGGGAGTTCCCAGTTAAGCTATGAGAACCTGCCATGGATTCACTTGATCCCGTTCAGCGCGGCCGCTCGACGAACGTTCCGCAATCCAAGTGTTGTCAGTTGTGGGGACCAAAGTGTTCAGCGACAATTCAGGCATGTTTCCAACATTTCCAAGAATTGGTTGTAGGTAAAATCGCCCCACAAGGGAGGAACGAATTGGCTGTGGCAACGCGAGGCTTCTTGAAGATCTAGCAACAGCCAACCGCTGGAGTACCCAGGATCACCAGCCAGGATCGGGCAAAGCCAGAAACTTGCAACAGCAATAGTCAAGCCTTGAAACGACCATGATGGTCGCCATCACTACCCAGCAGGACCCAGCAGCACCGTACGTGTTCACCATCACTGCACCATGGTCACTATCCCCCCATCATCCACTACCGGTGATAACCCGAAACGGGGCGCGTCCCAACGGGTCCCCCGGGCGCCTCTCATTCGGCGAAGGCAACGGATTGGCCCTGCAGAAGTATATCGACCAGGGAAAGCTCCCACTGCTGCAGCAGATGTACAAGGCGCGGGGCAGGGGCCCAGGGGTGAGTTGTCGAAGGAAGTTTAGAAGTCTAACTTCCGACAATATGGACAACTCAGCTAGGGTAGATCGCCTATGCAGACGTGAGAAAGAAGAGATGTGAGAAAGATGAGAGTGCGAGCGCGCCAAAATGTTAGGAAAGTCGCGAAATGCTGTGTTTTGCAAGGTTTTGTGCATCATGAGGGTCCAGAAGGGTACCTCGCTAAAGCGGCGGGTGCGGACCACTGTGGCGGAAGGTGTGTGTGCAAAAATCGTTAAAAAACCTAGGCGCGAAGCACATTTGGAAGTCAAAATCGTAAAAACATGTCAGGTCCGGAGCACTTTTGGGAGATGCAACTTGCAAAATCGTTAAAAAACCTAGGCGCGAAGCACATTTGGAAGTCAAAATCGTAAAAACATGTCAGGTTCGGAGCACTTTTGGAAGTTGCAACTTGCAAAATCGTTAAAAAACCTAGGCGCGAAGCACATTTGGAAGTCAAAATCGTAAAACACTGCATGCTCGGAGCACTTTTGGAGGATTCCACGTTCAAAATCGTTAAAGAACCTAGGCGCCGAGCACATTTGGAAGTCAAAATCGTAAAAACACTACATGTTCGGAGCACTTTTGATGACTCATGATTCTCAAAACTGGCACGCTGCCTGCGCGCGAAGCAAATTTTTAAGATAAAATCTTGTACCGAAATAAAAACTGCATTCTTACCGGCGTTTCGGGCCACTTTTCGGAGATGTCATATGATCATGAAAATTGGCACGCCGCCTGCGCGCGAAGCACATTCTCACGTCCGAAGTCGCAAAAACTGGTGGTTTTTAACAAGTTTTGAAAGTTGCATGTCCGAAAAAGTGCACGCGGCCAGGGCGAGAAGCACATTTTGAAGCAAATGTGTCAAAACACAGCATGTTTTGACACTTTTTGAACACAGGAGACAAAAGTAGGAAAACACTTGCGTTTCGCGTCACTTTTCGTGATTTATGTGGCCAAAATGTGCACAACGCTTGCGCGCCAAGCACATTTGCAGGTCAAAAGTAGCAAAGCACTTGATGATCGGAACGCCTTTGCAAGGTTCAGTTATCAAACGTGGCCAAACACCTAGATGCAAAAGATTTCATGATCCAAGCACATTTGGAAGGTAAATGTCTGGATAGACGAAGTGTTGGTCAGACAAAGAGGTAGCCAGATAGATCAACAAGTAGATAGTCAGATCCATGCGTGGCTAGATGGATAGACACAGACATAGATGCATCGATAGATAGATAGATAGATAGATAGATAGATAGATAGCCAGATAGATAGATAGATAATTGGATGGCCAGATTCAGATAGCTAGATGGGTCGATAGATAGACAGATAGGTAGACGAAACGAGAGTCAGATAGAAAAGTAGATGGATAGTCAGGTGGCTAGACAGAAAGATAGACAGATGGACACATAGATGATCAGACAAATAATTCGGTAGATAGATAGACAAATAGATAGATAGGCAGATAGATAAATAGATAGATGGACAGGTCGATAGATAGATACATAGACAGAAAGATGACGAGATAGATAGTGGGGTAGATAGAAAGACAAGTACATAGGCAGATAAATAAACAAATAGATCATCAGATAGATAGATAGATAGATAGACAGTCAGACAGACAGAAAGAAAACTGATCCACTGATAGAAAGATAGCTAGACAGATAGGCTGCCAGTCAAGTGGCCAGATCGATGCTCACATTGTCGCAACCACAACTGCACACTCCTATAGTGCTCCTATCTTGGAAACTTCCGCCACCGCCTTGTGCGGTACTACTGGTAGTGATTGTTAGTGATGGTTAGTGATGGTTAGTGATGGTTCGTGATGGCTCGTGATGGTTCGTGATGGCTCGTGATGGTTGGTGATGAGTCGTGTTGGTTAGTGATGGTTGGTGATGAGTCGTGTTGCTTCATCATGCTTTATATTGCTTATGATGGTAAATTCAGATTGGCAAATGGATGGTTAATGATGCTGAATTGAATGATGATGGTTGTTAAGTTGTCAACCGAGTTGTATTGATACATTTGTCTAATGGTTAGCAAGGTCAGACCCCCCTAGGAGGTCAGACCGCCGCTTGACTCCCTCTAGGCTATCCATAGATTTCTCAACCTCGGCTTTCTGCGGGGCAAGGGGGATTGTCAGCATGGCTGGATGCTGGATGCCAGGGTGGCTCATCCCTTCCCCGAACATTCCTAGCAACTGAGCAGCCGCCCGGGGCAACGTGCCAGGAGTGGCCCTTCTTCCGTTCCATGTTGGACTTGATCGATGTCGAGCTTGGCAAGAGTTCCCCAATGATCACTGAACACTATGAGAGCAAGACTGTTCAGGTGCTTTGACGGGAGGAGAAGGGCATTTGTACCCGGTGTATGAAACATATTGCTATACTCTTACCATATGTAGCTATATACATATACATGTATACATGTGGACAAGTCGATAGATAGATAGGTAGCTAGCTGATCTACAAGGCTATATGTATGCATATATGACATTTTAATGCGCAGACATGTGGTCATGGCGATGGCGATATTCGGACCGCCCAGAGGTGATTTTTCAACATGATCAATGTGGATTTGTGGCTCCAGATTGGTCCTGGTTGGTGGTTTCAACCATGGGGATGCCCAGTTCATGATTTTGGTCACCAAACTGAGAAGCATGGAAAGTGTGATCTGAGACAAGTTGCTCGTGTCCCAAGCTGCGCTTGGGTTCCACAATTGGTTGCTTCTGGGTATGCCAAGTGGTCAGGCAAATGAGCTTGGTAGCTGAACCTTGCATCAAGGCTTTCGCTGTGAATATGCTGGTAAATCATGCCATATGCATCAACCAGCTTTTTCACCAGCTGCTTCATCAGCTGGTGCAATAACACCAACCAGCTTCCTCACCAACCAGGTCGTGATGATTCTCGGCATCTCAAAATTTGACCAGCCCTTGGATCCATGACTGAGCTGCTTCAGGACGCAGACCTTAAGAAGTTGGGTGCGGATCTTCGTACAGGACTTCAGCAGATGATCGACAACATCCTGAAGGCACCACCTGCGAAGCCACGAGCCGCCAATCTGCCATGGTGAAGGGGTCATAGGATTGAGGCTTTGCCACCAGCATCGAAGTTAGATCATGTGAAATCCGTTTATGGAGGTGTCTTCTGTGGGATAACCATTGGCATTCATTGGCTGTACTTGGAAATCTTAAGATCGGTTTCCGGAATTCTCAAGACGTGGTTGACGCTTCGGACAAGGCAATATAGTCCTGCAGGTTTGTACCGTCATCCATTCTGGCCTGGTTGTCATGTGAGTACCCGGCAGTGGTGTATGGTTGAAACGAGAACCCTACTCAAATTGGCTATGGCGTGCTGGGAAAGCATAGCTGCAATCCCCAACTACAATTTGCTGAGCTATGAGCCATGACAATCAGCCATCATGGGAACATAAGAACCAACCATGAAGCATGGCGCATGGAGTGAAATTTAGCTGTGCGTCAAATAGCTATCTTTGCTAGTGGTAAACAACCCCAAGATGATCAGAACAGGGGTCGATTGGTGCCCTGACCCATCTCCTTGTTGTAGATCCAGATCATGGTTGATGGCTTAGTATCTGCAAGAACACTTGGTATCCCCATGACGGGCGGCTTATCACCGTGCCAGCGTCCAAAAACTCCTCAAGTTTCTTCAAGGTCCCAGGGTTGACTTGGAGGTCTCCTTCTCGAAGTCCAAAAACTTCTCGAAGTGCGAAGTTGCTTCAGCGCACTCCTCGAGCTGCGAGCTGTTTGCCCTTGAAAACTTGTCGGACTGTTTCCCCGTGTCCCCAACTGGCGCAGGTGAAGGGTGCCTCCGAGCTGCTGTCGCAAGAGCCGAATTTGAAGATGGCGGGGGGCGCAGTGACGCTTCGCTGGGAGATCGATGGACTTGGAAACAGCCCATGGTATTTGGCATAAATCATCAGCTGTTCAAAAGCTGCGGATGGTTTGTTGATATTTGTTTAGAACCATGCTGGTAGCTCTTGAGAGATTTGGGTTGTTTGGAATAGCTGGTTTCTTGGGAAGCTGACGGTTTTTTTTGAATACCTGGTTTGTTGAGAATGATCAGCAGATATGGGTTGAGTAGAGAATGCCCGAAATCAGGGATTTCGTAAGACACTTGATGCAGCAAGGGGGCCATGGTTGCCATGGTTGCAATGGCTGCGCTGGTTGCCAGAGGTAGTAGTCATCATCCTGAGGACAGCAGGTGAACCCGGAGCATGAGTGTTGGAGTGTCTTGAAGAAGTACATTTCTTCGCTTTTTGCCGGTTGTAAATGGCATCATCAGCTGAATTCCTATATGCATCTCCAATTGATTGGCAGCTCTTGAGGTGATATGGACTGAATTTACTCGGTACCAGTCACAGGTTTGTATCATCTCTCCATGTGGATACCTTGGAAAGGATGATAGTCACCATTCCAAGGAAGTTTTCCGGTGGCGAAAGTGAATGCATTCGCATCAGTCCTTTTGCCAGCAATGGCCAGGCAAAATAAAGGGTTTGCAAGATGTTGTTGCTGTCGGTCATTGATACTTATCTGGATTGTATGTCAAATGTACCGCGTGTCAGCTGGATGATGAGAGAATCACTCGTGAATGCCTGGCTCACAAACCAACTTCTTGGTACCCGCTTCATCTCCGGCCAACAGCTCTTCGGGAATATCTTCGGAACTGCCAGTTCATGTCCCATACTTCTCACAAACGTTCGTACCCAGAATGGTCCCATCCAGTTCTACCACCAGCTATGTTCAGGGTCCAAGTTCCAATCATCCCAAGTTGACGGATCTCAACATCCAATCACAACTAGTGATTCCAGGGTTCCAAGATGCCAACGAAGCCCAGGGGCGCCTGCCCAGTGGTGCCCAGCCGCCAGGCCATTGCGATGAAGAAGCCGTACCTGGACACTGCCCATGCGATCCAGGCCGAGGTGCTCAAGAGGACGGGGTCGGCGGCAGGAAGTGCTACCCGGGCACCACTGGAAACAGGGGCGACGATGGCTCGAGTTGGCCGGGTGAAGCCAAGAAACGTGGGGAAAACTACGGGTTTTTAACGGGAAAGTCATAAGAGATGGGTGTGTTCCACATCTATGTTGGTTTGATCCAGGGTTTTTTGTAGATACATCCCAATTATCGCTGGTTAGTAACGGAGTTATGCCCCTATGAAAGAGCATATGCAATTGATTGAATTATTAGACAGCTTGAACCAACAATGACCATAATGTATCCGTACTACATTTGACCAGGATGATCATATTTAACCCCATGAAAGAAGGACAAAAAGAGCAACAACTGACTTCTTGAGACAGGCTGATAAGCTGGCACAGCGCACCACCAGCAACTGTGAATGCAATCATATGCACGCTAGATACACGTTTGTGCCATGTGTATGTGTGTGTGTGTGTGCGCCTGCGCGTGGTATGTGTGTACTCATGTATGCAATGTACCTCAATGCAATGCGAGGCCATATGACTTACTGATTTGTGATGCAATCTTTTGTGATGCCATGGGTGCTAAGGTTTTTATGCAAACTAAGATCGTAGTTTGTCATGTGTTGCTAACCGTTTAACCAATGAGCTGGGAACCGGCATTGATTGAACACTGTGATCTACTGCTAGTGACCTATCATCAAACATTGCCATTAGTAGTAACCCTGATGAATCAGTAGAAAACAATATGAGTAGCCAGGTGGCTTACAGCGACTATATAACTTGGATTTTTAGTGCTTGTGGGATTAGATGGATTTACAAGGCATCCACTAATACTCAAGGTAGGAACCATGAATCATCATTGACCATTAAATTACGGCGGCTATCCATTTACGAAGCGCTAATATGAGCTTTCTCAAACAAACCATCGTGAGCAAGCACTTGTGTAAATTTGTACGGGCCACCAGTAACATCTTTTTTGACCATAATTATGAACCATGAATTACAAGTACATTAAACATGACAGTTCATAAGGGTTAAGTGAACAAACCACTACTAAAAATCAGCCACATCTCACTCTTTAGTAAAACCCACCACTGAGTCGAAAAAAAGCCATCAATGAGTAATCGAGTGAATGTTTGTTGGGCATGGTTGGTTCCCTGTTGAAACGGCAGTTTCTCCAAACTTCAAGGCCTCAAGCCATGCAGGTTCCATAGCTGGTGGGTTTCCCTCTGACCATTGGACCGGTGGTATCTCAAAGTACCCGGGTACCCCCAAAACTGCTGGGTTTATCACTCTAAATGATCGAAATGAGATGACTTGGGGGGTTCCCTATTTTAAGATACCCCCATTTGGGGACGGCGGCAGGTCCCACCATTCCTCAGTGCACAGGATGCGCAACGTTGAGGGCGACGTGAACCCGGAGCTCCGGGATTGCATGATCATCAGCATCCAAGGCGTTGGTGGTTCCAACGTTGGGACCGGTGGGGCGGATGAACTCGGTGTGGTGAAGCATCGGCTGGTTCATAGCCAGAACGCCACTCCGGTGATAGCCATGTTAGGCGAAGATAGGTGGTTTGACATCACGAGTGGTTAGGTGAAACAAATGTGGTTATAACCATCTTGCTTGATGCTTGGCTTAGCTTAATCATAGGTAGCCAGAAGTAACCATAAGTTGCTTGATAGCCATGGCTATGTACTCATGGATACTGATAAGCTTTGGAAATAGTAGTTGTTAACCATGGTGGTTTCGAAACACGGTAAGCTGTAGACAGCTGCGAAGTGGGGGAAAACGCCGGTTGGTGGGGTCGGGGCTAAGTGGGTGGCTTGGGTTGGATGGTTTGTTCGTTCGTTCGTTTGGTCGGCTATTTGTTTGCTTCTTTCTTTGGTCGATGGGTTCCTTGGCTAAAAAATACCCGTTGGTTTTTTCTTCAGCGATGCAGCTGTGCTATGTTGCCATTTTTGTCAGTGAATCTCGCCAGTCTAAGAATCCCAACAGCCACTGACTCAAATCGGAGGTATGGCTGGATAGTTGCATAGTAGGCCAGCATCAAACAGCATCAGATGAGGTGGTCAACCACGTCGGTCGATTTCTCAATGTTTTTTTTTTGGGGTTCTGGGTTGGTGATGCTCATAATAGTTTTGGATATCATTGGAGATGATACGCACCTCCTAGGGGTAATTTTTTTGGGTTCCCTGTTGACCATTCCCTACCATGGGATGGGCCAAGCGTTCCCTGTGCAACGTTGGTCATGCACTAAGAGATCCCTGACCAAAGTCGTTCACCTCGCAGGTATCGCTGCTGGCATGCAGAACACCGGCTAGAGAAGTGGGGTCCACTCCGGAGCACCAGCTCCATATTTTTGAACTGCAAGAGCTGCAAGAAATATCAAGAAACCAAGAAACTTCAAGCCGAAAACATGGTGGTTTCTCTAAATAGGGAACCCTCACATAATCCAGTTTATTGATCCTTTATAGTGATAAAACACACATATATATATATATATTTTTTTTTTTTTGGTCCCTTGTTTTGAGTAACCACCATATCAATCACTATGGGGATAGGTTACGATTCAAGGTCGGTACCGAACATCTTCGAACATGTCGATGTACTACCACCTGAGGAAGCACAGGTTTGTAGTTGCAACTGGCTTGAGATTGTTGATGAGATAAGAAGCTCTGTTGTGATGATTGGGTACATGGGTACGCATGGGTACATGATTCAAGCAGTTGGGTTCGGTCACCCAGCCACAAATCGGGGTCATACAGCCACTTGGACCATTGAAGTTTCCCCTAAAAAGCTGTGATGTTTCGGAAGCCATGGGTGTTTTCAGCGGTCTTTTTGGGTTACAGCAGTTCCAAAAAGATAGACAAGGAAATCATCCTAAAATCATGGAGGTCACTTTTTCCTATTACGTCGAGAATCATATAGTATTTTGTCATGTTTCCATCATACCTCTGACTCTATGCGGTCTACAGTGCCTGGTTTCTCGAGGAGAGTCACAAGGACGATCTCGTTGGATCCCGCGAAAAATTGCTTTCCGAGTTTTTCCATTTTCCATAAGGCATCCTGCGTTACGGCTGCGAGGGTCGTGCAACAGAAGTGACTGAAGCCTTGGTGATGGTTGGTACCCAGCTCGCCACAGAAATCTTTCTCCCATGCGCGCCTGGCGCGCTCCCGACCCTCTGCAGCCACAGCGAACGTCAGCTGCCTCCGCTGCGGCGCCTGTGGGCAGCCCGCAGCGCCC
>VSDK01011212.1:724614-741173 GCA_009767595.1 Symbiodinium kawagutii | reverse complement strand
TTCCTGCTGCCTTCAACCTTGATCCAAGAGCCAGGAAATCCATCATGAGAGCATTCGGCAGAGTATTGCATCACAGGTGCGGGCAGCAGGAGAAGTGGGCCATCCTTTCATGTGGGATCACGTGTGAGTGGACCGTGGGGATAGCTTCACCCATAAACAATTTTCGGACAGAGCATGTGGGGTGGAAGTTTCCTTCTTTTTTTTTCTTGCAAGGCATCCAGAAGCTCATGTTAAGCTGCGGCCTGAAGTTTCCTTCATTCAAATCACTTGCTCCTCCGCTTGATTTGCGAGTTCCCATGACATGTCCTCACCGCCATAGATTCAGACTCCAATGGCGCTGTTTATTCAGCCTTGGCACGTGCCTTTTACCTGTCTTGGTTCCTGTGGCCAAGCTATACTTGCCCCGGCCGAGTAAGATAGTTGACCACTGGGATCCTATGGTACCCGACCAGGGATCCTTCGTAAATCAGCAGTGCCCACTGTACTAGGCAGAAAGCAGGGGTCCATTGCTTCTGACTCTTCTAGCTCCCTGGTGCACCCCTTCTGTCGCACCAAGGTGGAGTACTAAAATGCAAGCCACTGTTGCACTCAGCGGGCTACTCTCAAGTTGCATCAGACCCTCAAGAAACCAGTTACCTTTGAAATCCTTTGAAATCATCCGGGTGCCTTTGATCCCCGTGCCACCACTTCCAACTAATTGATGTTGGTCACCTGCTGGGCCAGGAAGCAACGCTGCCGACACCGATCCCGCGACATGTATAGCCACTGGATGAGTTGGTGCTGGAAGATTGATGCCGGATTTTTGTGCGGAACTCCCCTGGAGCCACTTGTGCAAATGCAACAGCGGTTTTCTCGATTTGTCTTCCAGATTCAAAGGTTGGGGGGCGGAAGAAATTGAACCATTCCCATCTTGTTGTTTTCTTCAATGGCAAATCTTCCCGCACGCCCCAATTGGTTGCACTCAATGTTTGTTTCGCTTAGCCTCAGCTTGCCTCGCGACAAAGTCATGGCGTCACCGCAGCGTGAAACGCAAAAAGCGGTGCAGCCGATCGCGCAGCGCAATTGCTGGGTATGGAAACGATTGGGACCAGCCGTTGAATCTGAGTTTGATGCAAGCAGTTGTGGTTTAGTACTGCCATTCGCCACATGAAACTTAGCAGGTGATTATGGTCCTTGACATGACTCGACCAATGAATATGCTAATGCCCATGACTTGAGAAATCTTCGCCAAACATGTGCCGCTTCCTACGTGCACCTGCCTGGAGTTTGGATGGTCCCATTAAGCGCAACGCCGCGGCGCTGCGATTTTGCCAGGCCCCGGAGGATCGAGGGCACCCGATCCACACCGATCCTCCCGGGACCTGCCCTGCGAATAAGCGCGACTTCTGCTCGGAGCGGATGGAAGACAACGGCAACGAAGAACTTCGAACCACTTTTCCCCTGCGTTGTAAGCCGTGCATTCAAGCAATGAGATATGAAATCATGCTTCCTGATTGGTCTAACGCAGTTTTTTTGTCGGTTTCTTGCTTGGACATATTAGTTGAGAGGCTTTGCAGTTGAGCGGTTGCACTCTGCTTTCTCTCTCTCACCCATGAACTTCCAACCGCCTTAGGCCGGGCAGACCAGCTTTTAAGCTCCACAAACCTGCCATGCCCGAGTCGTGACATGTCGGAGCTGACATGGCAGACTGTCAGAAGCGCAGAACAAGTTTCCCAACATGCTATGTATGTCCAATGTAGGTCATCGTCCTGCAATTGTTTGATTGAGGACCTCCAAATCATCTAACTGTAATCCAAACACGTCGTCAAACTATGTGACCAAATCCGATGATTTTCATCTATTATCACTGTCGACATGGACAAAGCTCTAGCCATTATCATTTGTCAGTGTATGAGGAAACCACTATAGTTGGGATTAGTGTTTGATAAATGAAGGACCCCAACCCAACCATTCTTGCTCAATTTCTCAAGGTTTTACCGTTCCTGTCGGTTTATCGAACGATTTAATGGGTTTTCTAAGCATCCCAGCAGTGTTCCCAGTAGTGGCGCGCAGGTTTGCCGCTTCGAATTCAGCGCCCCGTGGCTTCAGTGATGTCCACTGGGGAGCCACTTGGACGGGCCAACCTGAGCCATCAAAATAACAAGTAGCTGTTGGTTGACATGTTTTGGAGAGTAGTACGGTTATGTGTTTAAATATTTTTTATAGATATTTTTGAGAGACTATAACGTAGAAACCATGTTGGCTTGGCTGTGCGTCAAGGGCACCTGTACTCCTGGGTGTAATCCAATACTAAAACTGAAGGAAACAGCCAGTTTGTTGGGATACGAACTACTACCCAATTTTTCATGCCCATATATGTTGCACGCATGCCTACAAACACTCATACATGTATTCATAGACATGTTGTCATGACAAAGATTTCTGTCACTGGTAGTCATATGGTTCAATGTGGCGGCGTTTTGTTTTGTATCAAATATAGGTATACAATGAGGTAAAGCGTCAGACTGTTTGGCATCATGTAATGCAATGTCTCTGTATATGAATATCATACCATTTTGTTTTAACATCAGATCGATAAATATATGTATATATATACACGCTTCGTATATTTACATCTTATTGTATCAACTAACATTTTATAAAATTTACTTTATGTCGTATTGCATTGCTATGTTTTGCTGGCTGTATTATGACATGTTTATGATTATGTCCTTTTGTGCGCACTATACAATTGTATTGGATTACATCATGCTGCATTATATTGCATTGTGTAGTGTGTTGTGTTCTATAGTACATATACTGCAAAAACCTGGTGTGTGTATATATGAATATATATACGATGTAAGAAATATGTATATATATTTATATATATATATATACATATATATATATATGTGAAACATAAATTTATATAGATAGATGTATGGTGGTGGTGTAATGTCTTACTATAATCTGATTCAAAATGATGGTGTATGGCATTGTAGTACTGCACCGTACTATGCTGTATGTTATCATCTTCACCTCCCTTGGCCTGGGTTGGCTGCGCCTCCGAGCTGGTTGGACTCGGCAAGGATGCCACGTTGCACCAGCTCCCAGTAGTTTCGATCCTTCCCACGCCTGGAAGTTGTAGCACTTCGAAGAAAAACGTCAGCAGCCTCACCGGTGCAACAAGACTATGACATGGTCCCTTATCTCATTATCATCATCATCATCATCATCATCGTCATCGTCGTCGTCATCATCATCGTCATCATCTTCGTCATAATTTGCATAATCGCCATAATCAACATAATCATCATCATCACCATCACCATCATCAACATAATCATCATCATAATCATCATCATAATCGTCATAATTGCCAGAATCATCAGCCTCATCCTCATCCTCCTCCTCCTCCTCATCCTCCTCCTCCTCATCATCATCATCATCATCATCATCATCATAATCGTCATAATTGCCAGAATCACCACCATATTTTTGACATGTAGCTAGAGATGGTTCACCTTTGCTTTTCAACCAGTGCAGACGTGCAGAAGACATGGTAAACAACTACGCATTATGGCTTCTCTTCTGACTTATTGCGGGAACTCAAGCAACTGCCCAGAGTAAAAATTCGATTGGATTCGTTTTGATATGGATATGTGCCAAGTTGTCATTGGGTTGCCAAAGAAAAATGCACTCATTCAACATCTTCATGCTGACAGGAAGACCAGGAGTTTCAGGCGTGATCAGAATCTCTCATTTGTATCATTTGCAAAAGTGTTGTACCGTATCGGTACATAGATACACGTGTTTGTACAGCATGTAAAACTATATCGACAAATATTACGCAACATGATACGCTTGGAGTTTTGATGCTATGCAATGCCTAGACATTGTGCTATAATACACGCGAATGACGAATATACATTGATATATATATATATATATAATATGTTTATTGATTTATTTGTTTGTTTATCTTTGTATTTGTACACAAAAATACCTGTTCACCAATCTGATGTCTATTAAGACATTTTTGTTGCAGCGCCCTTGGGAAGCCATTTTTTCTCCCATGAAACTTCTTGGCTCAGCCTTGCTTCAAGGGCCGAACAACGGCCCTGCGACGATGCTTTATTCTCATAGGATGGCTGATAGTATGGGATAACCAACCCCTGGGAACAAACAAGAATAAACATCCACTTTGTCAGAAGTTCCTTCACCCATCACGGGTGACTACAATACGTGATCATGAAAGATCACGACTCAGAAACTCAGCACCAAAAACAAAGAGGAAAAATGAAAGCACAACCTTTCTTCAATATTGTGGGTGCTGAAGCCAGCATGGAGACGACCCGAGATGCCGTCAGTGGACATTGTTGCTGGTGTCTTGCCCCGCCACTTGTGTTGTCGGCTGGACTGGCTTACTGTATGTGCTACTATCCGGCTTGATGTTTCGACCAGATTGAAGATCCCTAAACGCACATGCACTCACTAAGTCCGGTTGAAGCTGAATCCAAAGATTGTAACAGGAAGCAACAACCTTGTGCCACCAACAGCCACAGGTGGTTCCAAGAGCTTCCCTCCACTACTCTTGCCGGAGGGATGTAAGACTGCAGCTTGGAAGCGCTTCAAGGGTGAACGGAGAGCTGTCGGCTGAGCACTGGAACTAAAACCCAGTCATTGGTTGGTTACTGCAACGAGTTGTACCAGCTGGCTGTTATACGATCGCTGGGTTTACAGCTTGCACAAGCTTGCACTATACGCCAGGAATTCAAGTATCAACCAGTCCTGCTCACATGGCTGGACCCGGATTGTTGTGAGACCTCCCGTGCAAGTGTCTATGAACCAACCAGTGTGAAGAAGTGACGCAAGGGTAGCCCTGCAAGCTTCGGGTGAAGTGGACCAGCTTAAAACACACACCGTTTTGAACATACCAAGTCTGTGGCGATCCCGCACCAATTGCCTCGTGTGAGACCCCAAGCAAGCCGTTGGCAGGGTGTTTATTAGTGTGTTTTTGTTTGGCAATGGTTCAGTTGTTACTGCGGCTGAGGAATTTAGGAATCACTTGTTGGTTTCGGCTTGCAAATAAGCGGGCATTGGGTGAAACAACTATTGCTCAGCAGCCAACGTTGACGAATATTGATAAATGATGTCCTTTTTTGCGCATGTTCACCAGAGGTACACGGTTGCATTCTGAACTACTCCAGACCTACATTTGGAGCTGCTAAGTCGGGATTGTACGTTGTCATGTCACCACCACAGGATGACAACTCTAGCCAGGAAAGCAATAGTAGTGATTGGTAGCGGGGGTGCCGCAATTTGTAAACGGAACACCATTTCACATTCCTTATCAAATATTCACAAAGTAAAGTGACCATCCAAATCCTTCAGATGCCACGGCAGTCCTGTTCAAGTGTGGACCACTTCGAGGTTGGTTTTATCATTGTTGTAAGCCACTGCCGCTTGTGTAGGTAAGGAAGCATGGCCAACAAGCCACAGGATTGCGAACGAATAAGCACATATAGAGGTTTGTGCAGTTTATTGTGTCACCTACCTGTTCATTCCTGCATGACTTGTTTCTGATTGATGAATCACAGGACCATGCAGATCACTCAACGGTACTTGACATATACTATGATCATGGTGCAGCTGTGGTGGCAGATGGAGGAATCCACTACGGAGTGGTCAAGTAGCAACCAACATGTGACTAGTTTGAATATCATGATAGTTGATGTCATACCGAACTCAGGTCCCCCAACCAGCTAGTTGGCAGTTTCCAACATCTTTTTATTTTGCCCAACAGTTGGGATGGTTGGGTGGTTCGACGGTTTTTTGGGATAAAAACAACACAATAACTGTTTTTTTGGTTCAACATTTTTAAAAAAAAATCTGCCCAACAGTTGGTTTTAGTTTCATCCCATCCCATATGTTTTTGGGATGGACTACAACTGCCCCCCACCCAGCCACGCGTCGTCCATAGGATCCGTAGCTTGCGATCAGGTCCCAGCCCCCGTGGGTCCATGGGTTGCCACGCCTCCCAGGTGGGTGCCCTGCGTTCCCAGCTGGGAGATGTGTTGGGCGGAGCCAAGGCAGCTGATGGACCTGGGGTTGGTGTCCACCTTTGGAGCTGTCCCAAGGATGATTATGAAGGGTAAATAGTCCTTAAGTTAATAGTGATGGTCATTGGTGGTCACGAGTGCCTATTGATGGTTGTTAGTGGTTCTTAATGATTGTTGTGAACTAGAAAATTATTCTTTTTGATAGCGGAAATCCATTATTTGCCGCAGTACCATGTTTAGGCAGACTCCGTGTTGGTGTCATTGATTCATTCTGGAGGGAAGGGAGATCAAGGGTTTCAATTCTTGTCGATAAATGCAATGTCTAGGTGTTTGTTTTTTCCCGGGGTTGGGACTTGAACCTACAGCCCAAGTCAACTTTGTCACTCCTGAAAGCCAAAAAACAAACAATCTAGTTATACACATATGACGTGAACGCCAAATACGATCAATAAGAGGAAAATGAACATCGTAGATGGACCATTCTCGGCATTTTTTTCCCAGATTTTCACCAGCAGCACCATTTGGTTTCCAGCCAGATTTCTTTTCGTTACTTATCTTATCAAGGAAGCAGCCTTCGTTGGTATCTCCAAGCCGTTGTTGTTGTTGTTGTTGTTGTTGTTGTTGTTGTTGTTGTTGTTGTTGTTGTTCCACTTCTACCGTCTCTTGTGCGCGGTTCCTCTTGTCTGTTGCTTGGATCCTGTTGTGACACCCATCAGCCTCGCCTGGCAGGTCTTGCAGTTGGGCACCCCAGTGGGGTGGGTTGCCATTCCCCAAGATAGGGATTGCCATCAGCAATGCTTGAGGCTGATAGGGCCTATCTGAAAGGGATCATTATGGGAAGATGCTGGCAGATGCTGGCAAACCCTAGTGACAAAGATGTAGAAGATCGAAGTTGCGATCAATTGTTTGAGTCATTTATAGGCATTAAATGGCATTTAGGGCCTTAGGGCTTGGTACGGCCAGGTGTAACCTGGAATCGTGGGAAATGAATATGAGAAAGCCGCACTTTGTTGTCCCAGGGTCCCAAGTCATCAGGCTCAAGTTGGTTGATCACTTAATGGATGGATGTGCTGCCTTGTTGTGAGTTGCAGGGATGACTTTGGGTCTGAATTGGGGATTCCGACAGTCCATGGTCAGAACTCAATTCCCTGCTCGCACTTAACATCCAAGATTTTGAGAGATTCAATAGGCCGCAGCACAGACATTTGTGACAACTAACCTTCCTGTTCTATTGGAAGAGAAGAAGAACTTCGTATTCAAATCATCTCAAATCCCAAGATTTTCCCATTTGCAGAAGTTGCGAGAACAAGCAGGCCGATTAAATGGCCTGGGGAATACTGCTCGTCTAGTTATAGGGATTTGACCAGCAGTGATATACGCTCCAACAGCTTCTCGATATTTCATGATCCATACTTGCACTCTCTGCAGAGGGCTCAAGAGAAGTTATTTCTCAAGAGGCAAGAACAGCAAAACAACAGCAAATTTGGAAAGAAGAAGAACTCTCAGCCTATTGCTTTCCATTGATGCTCTGCAGTTTGCAACGCTCTATTTAATCCGTCACACATCATTGCGTAGCCTCCTGGAGCAGCCTGGCGCTGAAGTTCAGCTGCCACGATGCTTAAGTTCATCCAGAGGCTGCCCAAGAGGCTGCGTCACATTGACATACCAACGGCTGCGGCATCCTTCAAGGAGAGGCTCCCATCACAGGATCAAGTCAGGCGCTTCAATACTTTTGCAACGATGCCTCTTCTTTTCGCTGGGTATGCTTTGCCTGTCGGGGGAGGTATCGGAAGCGTGGCCACAGTTCTTTGGCTTAGAGACACTCTTGGAGATGGGGAGAAGACTGGCTGGATGAATTATGCAAAGCTAGTTGTCAAAATCTCCTGGGTGTCCTTGGCCCACTTTGGTGCCTTCTTACGCGACCAAGTCTGGACGTGGAAACACTCGGAGACATCCTACTCCCAAGATGTTTTCAAAGAGGTGAGAGCGTTTTTCTACCCCAATGTGGAGAAAGAACGTGAAGACCATGAAAAGTCAACCCAGGAACTGCAGCAGGAGCTGAACCTTGCTCGGAATCTTGAAAAAGAGACGCGCAAAGAGAATGAAGCGCTTCGGGAAGAAAACAAAAGGCTTGAAGATGAATTTGAAGAAAAAGTACCAGGTGCGGATGGACAGCAAGTGATTCTATCTTTTCTCGCAAGTACAGCAAGTACAGCAACGGTCTGTGGTTGCATTTACCTGTCTGTTCGCCGTGCCACCGTGATCGAGAGAGAGTTGAGGAAAAGCAGGAGAGAATTGCGCTCCCTCCGCCTCGAGACCAAACAAAAGTTGGCCGAGAGTGAGAAAGAAAAAGTTGTCCTCAAAGGGCAACTGCAGCAAGAAGAAGTGGCACTGAAAGAGACGAAGGCGAATTTGGATGGAGCTAAGATTCAAGTTTTCACCCTCAAAGGGCAACTACGAAGGGGAAAAGCACACCTTAGACAAACAAAAGGAAAATTGGACGAGGCAAAAGGAAAGTTTGATGAAGCTAAAAAAGAGGTTTTCAACCTCACTGGGCAACTACAGCAGGAAAAAGAGCATGAAGAGACAAAAGGAAAATTGGACGAGGCAAAAGGAAAGTTAGATGAAGCAAAAAAAGAGGTTTTCAACCTCACTGGGCAACTACAGCAGGAAAAAGCAGAGCATAAAAAGACAAAAGGAAAATTGGACGAGGCAAAAGGAAAGTTAGATGAAGCAAAAAAAGAGGTTTTCAACCTCACTGGGCAACTACAGCAGGAAAAAGCAGAGCATAAAAAGACAAAAGGAAAATTGGACGAGGCAAAAGGAAAGTTAGATGAAGCAAAAAAAGAGGTTTTCAACCTCACTGGGCAACTACAGCAGGAAAAAGCAGAGCATAAAAAGACAAAAGGAAAATTGGACGAGGCAAAAGGAAAGTTAGATGAAGCAAAAAAAGAGGTTTTCAACCTCACTGGGCAACTACAGCAGGAAAAAGCAGAGCATAAAAAGACAAAAGGAAAATTGGACGAGGCAAAAGGAAAGTTTGATGAAGCTAAAAACGAGGTTTTCAACCTCACTGGGCAACTACAGCAGGATAAAGCAGAGCATGAAGAGACAAAAGGAACGTTGGAAGCGACAAAAGGAAAGTTGGATGAAGCCAAAAAGGAGCAGCAGGGAAAAGCAGAACCTAAAGAGACAAAAAGGAAGTTGGAAGAGACAGAGGATGTAAATGAGCAAAAGTCTTCTCTCAAGGGACAGCTGCAACAGCAGCACGGGGAGCTTGAAGAACCGCAGAGAGAGTTGGAGGCTTGCGAGGACAGACATGGGAACCAGCAAGATCTGAAGACCAGCAGAGCCACAGGTTTTTGGGTCGGGGGGATTCTTGTCTTATTATTTGGAGGATTGTGGTTTTGGTCTTCCAAAGGTGTTGATATATATGATTCTTTTGGTTTCTATGGTGTTTTAGGGTATGTCATCGTTTTGTGTGCTTTGTGCTTTGTGTTCAAGAATCCATACCGCCTTCTGACCCAGAGAGGCCAGTGAGGCCTGAAAGGCCGGAGACCCCCTATAGGAGATGGCTGTCAGATTGATGGTCACGCATCGCGAGGCAAAAAAGTCACTAGAGTGCACGGTTCTGGGTGAGTCACACCTGCGAATGTTTTTTGAGTTTGCTGCTGCTGCTGCCACTCAAAAAGAGAGGGTCCTCGGAATGGTTCTGCCAAATGAATTTATGAAGTTGTAGCGCCCCATATCTGGTACTCATCTCCTGTCTATGTCAGCTGGAACACCTGGAAGTACTAGTTGCCGAGAACTTGCTTCTGGGCTGTAAACTCAGGCTTACAAATGCAAACAAAAGCTGGGCCAAGCCTTGGAAACCTTGCAGGGAGTCGTTCCTGGAACAGCTGAAGGAGTATGCGCAAAGGCGGTAAATTGGGGCGGGTTCAGGGTGACCAATTCATGGATTGTGAGCAGTGAGGAGTAGTTATATACGTAGGTGATACCCGAGTCCTATTTCACAATGATCTGCTTCCACACCTGCTTGGTGGACAATGTATTCGGCATGATGACCTAGGGGATGATCGTGTAGTAAAAGGCATGCCACGGGTTGTGGACCTGCTCGGGCAGCTGCAAAAGAATCATTTTTGCAAATCGATGCAAGATGTGGCAGTTTGGCGGCAGCACATTTCAGCCGCTGAAGTGACTGCAGGCCTCATCACTTCTGCATTGCATTATGAATTTGTAGCTTTGGGCTCCAAAGGATTCTGAGGAGTCTCAAGACGCTGGAAGAATTGTGAACCATGGTTGAATTTGGCTCATGGGGGAGGATGAACATCTACAGCTACCAACAAATGCAAAAGGAATCTCCAATCTTATACAGGAATGAGTTGGGAGATCGCCGTGGCTCATGATTAAATGAGATTCCCCCTAAAATTAGCAAATTGTTTCGACGAGATGATGCAAGATTTTGTCTCGGCCGTGGCCATGAAGTTTGAAAACGACCCAGTCTGAAGAGAACTACCAATTTCTTCACCCTAGCCATGCACGCAAGCATACCCCTTGCGTCACGCACAAAGGATTCAGAAGAAACAGTTTCCACCATCCACCATCATCCATCGCTCAGCGCTTTCCTGCCGTCCATGGCCATGGCTGGCCGCTGGGACGGCGTTCTCTCGCTGAAGACCGCGGGCCGCGCTGCGTGCGCGGGTCTGGTGGCAGGCAGCGCGCTGCTAGTGCTGCAAGTCATCAGTGCCTCGGTGAGGGCGTGGGACCTGAACCCATGGGATGGGCTTCGGGATGGGGCGCTGCGCAAATTTGGTGATCTAATTTTCATCCAATTTCTTAGCACTTTGCTCACAAGAAGAGGCAGAATGGGATAGGCGTGTGACGTGGATTTGGAATTCAGCCGGACTTCAGTGCGTTCCCTCACCGGCTGTTGATATCTGCCTCCAAACAAAGATGAATAACTATGATGCATTTTCTTACCCACTGGTGGATTCATGGTATACTCAGACATGTCTTCTGTCTCATCTTTCATGTTTTCGTCCGCATTTTGGGGAAGGTCCAAGGTCCTCAGGTGCCTGGCATGCAAAGGAATCAAACGACGACGCGGGCCAAAGAACTTCAAGGAGCGCCAGCAGGGTTCGCCACGGGAAATCTGGGATACCCAGATCTGCGACTTCAAAATGACTGAAAACATCAAGATTTCGAGATTCCCTCAACTCACAAGAACGCAAATGCCTATCTTGATTTTGTACACGTTGGCACTGACTATAAGGAAGTCAGTCAGGACGTTGTTTTTCGTGAGGCCCCCCATGGGCCACCGGTTCCAGGACTACGTGGCCACCAGCGTGCCACGTGCTGCTGAAGAAGACTGCACCAGGGATCGGTTCTCGGCCAGGAAGTTGCCCAAGAACATCGAGGCCAGCGGTGAGTGGGACGCCATGGACACCACCAGTGGTAGGGTTCCCGGTGGTAAGCTCTCCACCTGCTGGATGCTTGATGATGGGATGCTAGCCCCAACGAGTGATCAGCGGTGGATCATTGGTGAGAAGCTGTTGGCTTATAAGCATGTATAAGGCCATTGAACAGCATTGTTAACCCAACTGGGATTCGTGCAGTCATGGGAAGGACACTTCCCTGCCCAGCTGCCTCAAAGTTAGACTGGCAAGGTTTGAACTAATAGTGGCCACCGTGCTGTTTGATGACATGGACTGCCCACGTTGGACCAGCCGCTTGTTGTCGTTGTTGCAGCACCAAGCTATGAAGCACCAGTGGCCATGGCAACCCATGGCTGCCCAGGCGGTTGTCATTGGCTCCGGCATCGGTGGCCTCTACCTGGCCGGCTTGCTGGCGAAGTCGGGGCGTGTGGTGGTCGTGTTGGAGCAGTGTCATGGCTGAAAATGGGGTGGGAGAGGATGGTGGTGATGGGTTGGTGGTGATTGATGGTGATTGATGATGGTTGGGGATGATGATATCATGATTGATGATGGTGGACGATGTTTCATGATGCTTGACTATAGTTGATAACAGTAGATATTAAGTTGTGGGATGGACCTAATACACCCTGTATTTCCTGGCGGTGGCAACTGATGTGACCCGCAATCTTTGATCATGACTGATACAAGGACGGGTTGACACCACTCATATGATGACATGGATCTACACGGGTGTGGGTGTCATCACTGCGTAGAGCTTGGGCCAGGAAACCAACCACTTCGGGCATGGATCATATTGAAGTCATGGGCAATCCTGGCACCTGCAAGGCATTACGTTGCCGGCGGCTGCACCCACGAGTTTGTCGACAAGGGCTGGACTTTCGACACGGGCGTGCACTACGTCGGCCGTGCCGAGAAGTACGGCCGGGATGCCCTGCCAGGCTCCGTGCTTGCAAGGAAGTCAATGAACACGAGCTTATGAGGGCTTGATTAGGCCATTTGTTTACCTGGCAATGGTAGGTAGCCCTGGTAACTCAAAATGGTTCAAGTGACTTCAGCAGATGTTGATCAAGTTTTCAGGTGATGGAGCGCCTTGGAGCACCCATCTCAACCCTGCCTTGTGCCCTCGCGGCGCTTGATCTGAGGCAAGTTGCTAGAGCTGGTCTCGGCCGATCCCATCGAATTTGCGAAGCACCTGGGCAGCAGCGGCCAGGGATGGTGGGGCAGAGGTGGTTGATGTGGGCATGGCTTGGAAGGACTAGTGCCTGATTCAACTCTGGGGTGGCGCCGACGGTATTTGGGATTCTGCAAGTCCCAAAATTGATGGTTCACCTACTGAAAAGATCATAACTTGGAGATAGTTGGGGTGACCACCATGAATATGGACAACCCAGATGATAAAATCCGCTTTTCTGATGGTATATTTGGGTGGGGCTGCTGGGATCATTGATTTAGTTGCTAGAAATGACCAGGTTTGGTGGAGCTTGCGCCCACCATTCTTGAACACACCTGTGTGCCTGCCATACGTATGTAAATCTGTACGAAATATATGTACATACGTGCACCTACAGAATCATTTAGGAAGGTAAGTGAGAATATAAAGCACAGTGACGTATGACTGCATGCTTGTGATACATGTGTCAATGGCTGATTCAGGGCACTTCTAGACATGACAACTGCTCAACTTGGCCCAGTCGGCCCTGTCCCCACAAGTCACCCCAGCAGCGCCACAGATCCCGAGCAGCAAAGGCAGGGCAGCGAAGCCGATGGCTTCGTCTATGATCAGATCAAGATTGGCGACGAGCCCATCCATTCGCTCAGAGCTGGAAGGCAGAACTTCATTGAGGACTGGGGTGGGTCATCAATGGGGACCAGACCTGCAAGAAACGGTTGGTTTTCCATAGTGCTTACGACACTCTGGATGGGACTCTTGATCTCCTGATGGTTTCTTCCGGGCCTTGTGGTTGTGCTTGTGGTTGGGTTTGGCTGCGGTTGCTGCTGCTGTTCACGTGTTTGGTGCTGCTATTAATGTGCCGTCCAGGACCTGCAGAAGCGCTTCCCAGAGGAGAAGGAGGCCATTGAGAGATACGTGGACCTGGTGGTGAAGTGCAACAAATCAGCGGATTTGCACTTTTTTGGCAAGCTCTTTCCGCGGTTTCTGCAACGCCTCTTGGCAAAAATAGTGGTGGGTTTTTTATTGTTGGATATTGTTGGGTGGTTTGTGTGTTTGCGTCGATCCGTCCGTCGGGGTGTTTGCCAGGTTTTGAGTGGTTTAAGAACTAAGTAATACCCAGAACCATTTTACTAACAAAGAAGATCAGAGAAGAGTGATACATCAAGTTCAAGCATCCATGAGGATTGGCAATGGCTTTCCTTTGAGATTGACACCTGATCCCTCAGGAGCCAAGTTCCATTTCTTGATTGTTCATTGTACTATCCCTTTCCTAGGTAACTATGTTGCAGCCCACTTGACTGGGACGCGCATCCACGTGGTGGGGGCCATCCATCCACCATGCCGCAGTCAAAGACCCCGATGGAACCACTCTGTGAGGTTTCTTGGATCCCATCCTTTCGGCCAAGTTCAACAAGCTGGCCTCACGCACAGCCACTCGGCAGAGCATGCGGGCTTGGGATCACAAATCGCTGGCAGTTTTTTGGACAGCTTGGGGATGATGCAGCGATTTCTCAAGAGCATAAAATCTGCCAATGACGTGTTTTCAAGCTGGTTGTATGCGTGAGAAATCTCTCGCCGTGGCCACCTCTCAAAGAGGCCAGTGTCAAACCAACAGATGAGCGTCACGTTCCGGTTTGCATGGATTGCCGTGACAAATCAGACAGAAAACGCTCAGCTGTGACGAAACAACGGTCTGATATGTCTGTTCCTCCAACCACATGCATATCGGCAACTATAATATAACCTCGTATACACAGACAAGTGGCACATATATAGCCACACACACACACACACAAACAAACGCAAACAGACATAGTATCTTTATTTGCATCTGCCATACACATCCAACCAGTGGATCACACGCGTGGACCGTGCAGCTGAGGTCAAGGACGTCATGGACGAACTCTTCCAGTCCGAGCTCCTGAAGGCCATCCTCTGCGGGCAGTTCGGTGACTATGGCATGACGCTGGGGCAGCACCGGCAGCGGGCTGCGGTGGGCAATGGCAACGGGTAGCTGTGGCTATGGGATCTATGGGCTCGAGCCAATCATCAGCGAAATTGAGTGGTTGAATTATCTGTTCATATCGTTCATTTCTTGGAAGGAGTGCCATTTGGGTTTGGATGGGCTGCAGGGAAGGTAGGGACGTTCATGGCAAGTGCATAGTTCACTAGTCACCATTGGTGGGCACCTTTCCATGCTTCAAGGGTTCCGCGGATGAGCTGACACGGTGGCGTCCTTGCCTCAGGAGACCATCCTCGGCGTCGTTCTTCATCCACGCGGGCATTGTCAGCCACTACCTGGAAGCTTGGAGGTTGACTGGTGGTCATGCAGACTTCATGGGAGATCCAGGTTGGTAAAAAGCCCTTTCAGTACCCATGTAGGGAGACAGGTGCGATGCCAGCAAATGCCTTTAAGACCATCCTAACATACCAACAAATAAAATCTGCAATGGTTCAAGTTCATAGGTCCGTTGCGTCCTTTAACAAGGGGCGAACAGTGAGCTACTGTAATATCCCAGTTGCTCATAATTTGCGAGTCCAGGCTCACCCTTAGAAACTGGAATCTTTGGCCAATTATAGATGTATATGACCATATGACTATAATATGGGCATTATTTCAGAATGGCAAACCCATGCCCATCACCAAGAATTCTGGTCCCATGACTCAGCGTCTATAACTGGGAGGAGTCTCCTGTCATCACCCGCCAAGCCAAGGATGGTGGCTACTACCCCGTGGGTGGGCCGCAGAACATCAGCCGTGGCCTCATCAAGACCATCGAACGCGCGGGCGGCCGGGTCTTGGTGAATGCCCCCGTGGAGAAGGCAGGGCTGCAGAAACCGACATCGTTCAGGACCCAAGGGGATGGTTAGGAGGGAGCGAGGCCAGGAGCCCGGGGTATGCCTAGATACCTTTGAAGGGGGAGCGGTGTGGAGCTACCAGCAATGCCCTAACCAAATGGTAGATTATCATTTATGATGATTGGGGATTGCTGATATTAATGATCATTGATTAAGGTATGATTACTGATTATTAGCTTGTGGTGAGCTGTGATGATTGAGGGATGCTGATTGTTGTTTATGCTTTTTGGATAGATGCTCTTGATTGGCGGGACTATTTTTGATGACGACTTGTGATCATGCAAGCATTGAGAATTGTTGATGCTTCTTGACGACCATAGATTGATCAATGATGATTATGGACTATACCTAAGGAAGATCTATGACCAATTGATTAGGCCCAGGTTGTTCACTGCAGGGTTTGCAAGTACCTCACAGTAGTCTGTACTAGAACGTATGTCCCCACGGCCACCCACGATTGCTTCTCTAGCGAGAATTATTCTTCTGGGCTTACCATTTGCGGACGTTCGTGTTGTCATTGTTGTCATGATCATAAGATTGCAAATGGCACTGTCACAAATATGCCAAACTGTGTTTCCGTACTGAAGCGCCTGGTAATTCGGACGGTAGTTTCTTCAACCAATTAAATTATTGGTTGTCCATTCTAATTAAGCGATCATCACTGACTATATTCTTGACCATCATTCAGCGTGAATCGTAGTTTATCATCATTGACCGTCCACCATCAATTCATTATCGGTAATCATCCGTAAACAGTTGATCGGTTTCAACCAAGAGCAATACTAACCAATACGTAGCACACTCTACCATCAATCATGATCATCGAAACCCAACGATCATTCACCAATGCCACCAACTATCAACCAACATTAGCCCACCATGAATAATCAAGTATTTAATTCATGCAAACCAACCATAACACCCTTGTACCACCACCCACTTGATCCACCACTGAGCTCCACCAATCCCTCAGACCCATCCGACCCTTCGCCCCTTGGTGCGCCCCCCAGGTGCTGGTCTCAGCCTGGGGCCGGGCCCAGGGCGTGCGCC
>VSDK01011212.1:687062-709326 GCA_009767595.1 Symbiodinium kawagutii | reverse complement strand
CGCTCCAATGACATGAATTCACCTGCTGGAACGAAGCACTGCCAACTGTTGCGCCTTCAGGTCCTCCATCGAAGAGTTCCAGCACAGCAGGTGGGGCAGCTCCGGGGGGAGGTCGCTGTGAGGGTCAGGGGTATTGCGCAGGCAACGAAGCTGTTGGTTGGTTGGTTATTGGTTGGTTATTGGTTGGTTATTGGTTGGTTATTGGTTGCTTATTGGTTATTAGCTTGTAGATGGTTGATGGCTGCATAATGATGAGGGGGCAATACCTAGTGGTTAATTCTGCTTAGATGGGTGATGATGATTAAGAACTGGAGATGTAGCAACTATATGGCTGCGGGTACCCTATACCCCTGGTGCACATTCCCCAAATGACCAGATTATGTCCTTTTATGTTAGTCCATCTTAGACAGGTTGAACTTGGTACATGGAGGTTGCGGGTACCCTGTACTGCCGGGCTTGCTCGCCAACCCTCCATGGCCCCGACCTGACCGCCTTCCCAGGCTCTTCGTCAGCGCGCAACACGCGCACGACCAACACAGGGTAGCGCTTGGGGGCTGGGAGATGACCATGGGTGCAGGGTGCAACTGGCCATGGTTTCCCAAGTATAGCTGGCAGTTTTGCCTGATTTGGTTGGGGGGCTACCTCCATTTATCGGATGCTTCCATCGTGTTCGACTTAAGTGGTTCGACAAAAACTTCCGTGACAGCGGAATGGTCGTGTTTATGCCATACCAATTAGCGACGACCAAATTCACCATGTCAGCCTGGGCAAGTTGAATGGCGGGTGACAACTACTTCGTGGAACATGGTGGATGAGCGCAATGGCCCATGGCCTTATGATCATTGAGGGTGATGTTTAATTTGGGATGGCTTAGGGGAATTGCCATTGCGTTTGAATAGGGAATCAAAAGGTATTCCTGAACTGCAGCTTTCTTGATTTCTGAAGAGCTTCCGCAACAGTAACAACCAGCACGTGCAGATTCTTGTCCCAAGTTGGCTGTCGGCAAGTTTGGAGGTTTTCCCCAAAGGTTGCTGCACATGGGATCCCAAACTTGCGGATGTTTCCTTCTCAACTTTGGAAGACATGCGCAGCCGAGATCTGCCGTCAGCAGTCGGCAAGCCATCACCAAAACCAAGTCACAATCGTCCGAGGACCTTCCAGGCACATAGGTCCTCCTCGGGCTGATGGGATGGACTCATCAAGAGCAGGTTCTATCACTTTGGCCAAGATCAACTTGTCGAAACCACCTGCGCCCCCCAGTTGCTGGTTGATTGCGCCCCGGTGAGCCACATCCCCTGGTCATACCTATGACACCCCTAGCATTGGTTCTACCTTGTGGTTGGTGCCGCACCAGGCCGCCAAGGCAGTCCATACGCAGCGTGGGGGTCGCGGCCCCAGCAAAGCCTCAGCCAGCAGCTGGTGATACCAATCACCTGGGGGTATGTTGCGGTAACTTTGCCATTTTCATGGCACCAAAATTGGTGCCATAGCTTCTGGTTTGCTTTTCGAAGTACAGCTGGCTTTGGGTGCTACCATACCTTTGCTTATCTTTGATTCTATCAGGTCTTGTTTCTCCACAAAGGGTGATGATCATCAGTTTGCTTCTTTTTATATCATCATCACAGTTTTTCTACCAGGCAAGCCATGTCCATTACGCTTCCCAAGATGAATATGGAAGCTGAACATAAAACGCTTCATGATGATCCTCCTCTTCAAACCCATAAGTTTTGCGTCCAATTTATGCTTCCCATGGTGCAGCTGTCACTGCACACCTAGGACTTATAAACCCCTGCTTGGGGTTTACCGACCAAAAGTGCTCATCTACCCGAACATGGCGCAATGCAGCCGAGCGGTTGATCACCCCATCCTAGTGAGTGACATTGCAAAGGGAGGTCCCTGAAATCCAAGCTGTGACTTCCGGCTCCAGCTGTCCCGTGGTTAGTCAAAATACAAACGGATGATGACGAAAGAAGTAAAGAATGGCACTGGCTTCGCATGGAATTGACATTTTTATCCATGATCAACACACACAAGCATCAAATCTTTTGACAAGTTGATACATGGAGGCAAATGGTTCAGACCCGCAGCATTATCCTTCCCGAAACTTATCGAACAAAAACCAGCTCCAGTTGCGCCCAGAATCAGATCTCCATGCGACAATCAGTTGACCATGTCAATTCTCAGCGCCAGCAGTGGCTCTGGAGCAGTGGCAGTTCACATCGTAGCCAGGATCCACAGCTCGCCGTCGTTGAACCGCATCGTGCATGGGTGTGTCCTTCAGCGGTCAGCGCCGGAGGCAGCTTGAGGCGAATCTCTGTGAGCTGGGCACACATTGAACCCCTTGGGCTTCAGCATGGGCTAACCAACTGACTGACTGACTGACTGAATGACTGACTAAGTGACCTGACCTGACCTGATCTGACCTGACCCGACCCGACCCGACCCGACCTGACCGACTGAGTGACTGACCTAATAATTACCGGTAGTGAGTTCACTCATGAACGACCAGGCAGTTCGTCATGTAAGCAAACAGGCAGCGAAGGAAGCAGCGAAGCAGTTGTCTGACAAGGAGCTTAGCTGGCATACAAACAAGTTAGACTCACTTCCCGACTACTGAGTGACAGACTAACATACAATTTATGATTTTATTGTGCAATGATATGCAAAAACATATGAGCATAAAATTTGTTCCATACAATTTCCTCCATGTGTAAGTAGGATATCATAGGCAGAGGTTGGTGTTCACTACAAGCGGTTATAAACTTATCATGGCTACGAACAATTGACTAACCACTGTAAATCAAAAATTGTTAGCCAACTCACTTCCATTAAGTAGCCAACTAATCATCAACCAATGAATGGTCATCACTTCTGAACCACCATGAACTAACAATGAACTGAGCCACAAGCATGACTCTTGGTTAATCCCATACAACTGACCAGCATGAACCATCACGAGCCTACTACATCCCTCATTGCTGTTGGTTACAACCCCCCATAATTCATCATAATTGCAGATGTTCACTCCCTATGATTCCCACCCTTGATGAAATCATCAATCATCATTAACCCTCAACATCATTCGCCATGATTGTTGCTTCTTCTACCCACAAAAAATGATTCAACCTCATTCCCCATGTCAACCCCCTATGATTTGTCCGCCCCTATGATTTGTTGGTCGTTAGAAGCCACTGGTGAAGCCGCCACCGGTTCGAGACAGGCGCACTTGCGACACGTGGAATTCACCGAGCAGCAGCGCTTCGCTAGGGAGCAGCCGCTTGGAGAAGCCCTGTGGGTGGGTGATCTCAGGGCTGGTAGGGGTGCGATGGTTATCCAAGTATCCAACTATGCCACTGGGGGATACTAAGGCCACAACCTAGTGGTTACTCACCATGATTGGTAATAGGCTGGTTGGCAACCTAGTCATCAATGGTATAACCCACATGAAAGGTAAGTTACTTTCACCATGGTTCGGTTCACCAGTGCCCTGGGGCTCGATCATCCAAGTGATTTCTGAACCGCGACTGAAGTCGCATGTTCGGGGTTATGGCTGTGATGCTAGTAATTTTGACCATCTATTTCCGATGGAATGGCTGCTGCCATGTTGACAAAATATTTTATTGATAGAACTTCCAACAAGGTTCTCTATGGCTTCCAGCACTAGCAAGCGCCAGTTTTACCATGGAACCAAAGCCCCATCAATCAGTCAATATCTAGTTTTGAATGACTGTCACTCTCACTTGCTATATCTTGATACGGGGGGGCTGTGTCACTGTCCATCACAGAAGCATCACCCTCTTATGGACAGCTTCCCTATGAAAATGTTCGAATCTGGGTATGTTTTTGGGGTGTTACCATGACAAGTCCCATGGAACAGGCAGGAACATACCCTTTGGTAAACTAACCTGGAAGTTAAGATTCCAAGATTTTTCAATAGGCAACCCATCTACAAATTGGGATTTATCCGTTGAACCACGTTCATCTACCAGAGGGTAGACATCAACTTGCGACGACTCAGGCAGTTGCTTGCAGATCTTGATGCCCGCACCAGGCATCTCAGCGGCACACATTGGTTTCTTTCGTGGCACACCTCCATCAAGCATCAGCACCCATCCTTAACCATCAGAAACCACCATCTGCCATCATTTCCATCAAACATCAACAAGCATCATCAACCATTTTTACCATTTTTGACCATCATGAACCACTACTGTAGTAAGCCATGCACCATGACTCATCTCCCAGCTGAGGACTCCGCACTTGCTAGTGCAGATCCGGTCTTTGGGCATTGTGGAGATATGTGGCAAGAACCATGGAGGCGGACTTGACTTGACCTTGGGGACCAGCTGGTGATGTTCACGGTAGGACATCTGACATCATGGGGATGAGATTATTTGGCTATGGGTCAAGCACTTAACCAACCAATTTCATGGTGGATATTGACCAACAATAGTAAGGGAAACAGTGGTTAATGTTGGGGGAACCAGGGGTACGGGGTGAACTGACCCACAGCCATTTGTTGGTCAATTTTGGTTGTAGACCGCTGACTGTTGGCTATTGGGAATGTTTTCCAAGGTGCAATGCTGGTTAAGGGGCAGCTTTAGACTCATCATTAGCCACTGTCAATCGCTGTTGATCAACATGTGTCATTAGCCTCTATGAATCACCACTTAGTACTCATAGTCAGTCAGATATCAACCAACCATGATGAATCATAACAAACCATGATCAGCCATCACTTCACTTGATCATTATTAACCCATATCAACCATCATGCAACCATCGTTTCACCATCAGTCAACAACTCATCATCATTGACCGCTATGAATCAGCTATCAAACCATACAAGGTGGTTATATCTACCACAACTAGTAGTTACCCTAGTTCTGAACCAACGAATCGCTGACTAAGGGGGCCCGGTCCCTTGTAGCTGGCGCCAATGTCTAACCACCATTTTTCGTCCAGCCCTGAGCATCGCTCCAGGCATCTTCGAGCGCCTGGGCGAATGGTTGCAGTCGACTTGGAACCTGGTGGAACACACCAGCGATCTACGGCCAGATATTTATGTGCCGTTGCTTGGCTTGGCCCTAGCCGCAGTGAGGTGAGATGGTTGGTGGCTTTGCCATGGTAGGTTAGGTGACCCGGGAATGATTAAATGTCTAATATGGTTAGCAGCTTGAGTATTAACAAACAATTTGTTGGGAACTATAGTAGATGATTAGTGGTTAGTTCATGGGTCATCATCGTGGATAAGCGTGATTTGTAGGCTTAATTTGGGCGTGAACGATGGTGAGTTGATAGTAATTAATTTAGTTATTGACAGTGATTGGTACCGCGGATTATGATCAGCTACAAGAGTGTAGATATCCATATCATGGTGGTACTGCGAAATTGCAGTAGTCATTCGTTCAAACCATGAGTGACTTTGGGGTAGCACCATGACTTTGCTCGATCACCTACTGACCATCATCAACTTTCCATTGAGCAGCTATTGGCCATCATCAAAGGTGCTAGCATCAATCAGCCATTGACCATCATTAGTGGTGCTATTACCCAGCTATTGACCATCATCAAGCAGTTATCAAACAGCTATCAGCCAGGAAGATTCTACGCAGGGTGGCTGGTGCGCCGAGGTGCAATCCACTGAGCTCCGCCAAGTTGCACTTGCAAGTTCGTCCAGTGCATCCGTGGGGTCGACTGTGCGACAGGCACGGCTTCGTTTCTGTTCGTGCCTTGAGCTGTATATAAATAAATATGGCTATGGGTCAATATTAACCAACCAACTAATGGGGGATTTCCACCAACAATAATAGGGAAAACAATGGTCAATGATGGGGAACCAGGGGTACGGGGTTTTGACCCACAGCCATTTAAATAAATAAATATATATATATATATATTATATAAATTAATAGACAGACGGATAGATGGATCATATACGCATACATACCGCGTCATGTGCAGATGTGTGCATATACATTTGTTATAGGTATATGCAAACATACAATCTAGATGACTTGATCCTGAACCTAGATTCAGTTCCTGGAATCGGCGATGCTTTGGATGTACATCGTCATACACATATCGGACTTCATGAGATATCATTCCCCTTGTCAGGATCTACTCTCCAACATGAACAACTTGATTTTACACCTATTCATGGATAACCATCACCATTCACATGCGAGATTCTTAACTACCAATCTTCACTATCAGTAATCATCATCAACAAATCTCTAAGCATCACCAACCATCACTAACCATATCACTAACCATATCACTAACCATATCACTAACCATATCACTAACCATCACTAAGCATATCACTAACCATCATCCACCATCTCTCAGCATTGCTCCCCATGTGCCTCGCCAGTGATTCAGGAGCTTCGCAGCCGGCCCCAGCGACTCCAACGGCACGGTGCTGAATGCGCAACGCCTGGTGCAGTGCAAGAGCAACGGGGAGAGCAACCTGGGACCCTGGGAACGCGGGGTGGTGTCAGGGTCATGGGTGCCCCTGGAAATGGTGGGGTGATTTAGGGGTGAATAAGGTGAGGTTGAGGTTGAGCTTGAGGTTGAGGTTAGAGTGAGGTGTTCTGTGAATATCCATGGCAAGGGCTAGTCCCGCATTTCCCAGTTTGGCAGGAAATCTATGCTTTTCAGGGGGGTTCAAAATTGTAGGGGAAGTAGATTACCATGCCAATACCAATGGATCAAAGCTCGGAGGTGAGTCAATGAGCAAGCAAAGTAGTCCACTGGAGCACCCCTTTGGATTGCTTGAGCGGAGCGCACGGCCGTGGGAGCGCCATTCAACAAAAGGCAACTGCCCTGCGCAACAACCCCCCGGCATACCTGAAATATCTTGATGTCCTGTAAGATTTCCCAACCAATATTACATAATATCACCATTCTACAACAAAAAGCATCCTACTGTATCCTACCCACATGCGTGCCTATGCATTTCTACATGTATGTGATGATGGTTGCAGATCTAAACACCTAGCATCGCGAGGAAAGCTGACCATGGAACTGGTGCATTTCATGACCAACACCTGCGGTTGGGGCTTGAAGCTCATGGATGGCTGCACCCTTGGTAGAAGCTCGGTGGCAGAGATTGCTAGGCGGCCAGGGAAGTCGTGGTGGGCAGACGTAGTTGATGATTGGTGCGGAATCGCCGTTGCCATTTGTGCTTGTCCTCGTCAACCACTCCAGTGCATGAGCTTGCTTCGCCCTGGCTCACACGAGTGAGGAAACGGGCAGATTCGAGAGATGCAACTTGACTTGACAGCGCCTAGCAACAACACAGCTCGGGCTTCACTGAAGGTTGCCCCGAGCCCATTTTGGATGGTTGGCAGTGGTATTTCCCATGTGAATGCGACCATGGTCGGCCATCAACTTGGTTGATTGTATCCCTAGCATCGCAAGATCATATCCGCATTCTCATGGCTCACAGCCCCTCATTACCCAGCTTGTCGTTGATTGATATGCATGGTCAATCACAATCATGGGATCCAATTGTCCTATGCACCTTGTTAGAACTACTTGTTTTGGGTTGATGTCGATGGCTTGTTAATCATAGCTTTAACCAACAAACAGTAGTTCAACAATTGATTCACAGAATGTTCATGAATGTGCTGACAGGACAATTGCCGCCATCATGGCTGATGTAACATCATCTCTGCAGTTTTCTGGGATTTTCTTCCAGAATCCAACTTGTCAAACACGGCACGGGTACCATTGATAACTTATTTGCTGACCCACGCTGTTATCAAGGATTGGTTTCTAACCAACGCTGTTCAGGGGCAACCGGGGCAAGCCATACAAGTGATGAGCGGTCGGATGAGCTACGACTTTTATGGGCCCAACTTCTGTTTGCAGTGGCGGATCCTGGGAGGCAGATCAAGTTCACAGCGCCTCATCCGCTGAATCTGCTGGCACCGCATCTCTTGATCGACTTGCGGCAGAGTGGATATGTGGTGGGGAGCGCCCAGCGGGTGCGCCTGGAGCTATCATGGGAACAACTTCGATCCAAGTCGTGTGACTCTAATGGGATCGATCCATCTACAAGTAGCAATGTTTGCACATGAGTGTGGCATCCCAAGTCATGACAGCCAAACAGGCGACTTCGCCATGGGTTTCACACCGGTGGGTTAGCCACTGGCGCATGCCACACATGGCCATTGCGACCACCATGGGCGAATCTCCCAGCGCCCTCAGGAGATTTATGGCCCGAACACGCAGAATGTCTATGGCCTGCTGCACCAATGGTTGGCCTCCTGGCTGACCTGGCAGGTGTCAACGGTGTTGATGGCATGAAGAGCTCCTGGAGGGATCATAGCTTGAGTTGTCACCATGCACGGCGGATGTGGTTTTTCGAACATGTTTTGATGGGAACTCATCACAGCATCTGCAAAAATACCAGCGATTTGTAGATCTTGAAACGAGGCTGGGGAGCCTTCCTGGACTCCATGGGGCTGAGATCTAACCCCACTAGCGAGGCTGGACCGGTCACAGAAGGGCTTGGATGACCCGACAACCCAACGGCGACCGAGGCGAAGAATTGGCATGCCAAGCCAATCGTAGCCGATCCAAACTTTTGCGATCGTTCCTGGGCCGTCCTGCGGGGGCTGCGTGGGGCCGTTTGTCTGTTTTGTTCATCCAAGGTTCTTGGGCACCTTGTGCAGGAGCTATAGCCAGAGGCCATCCACGCGTAGTAGAGGATACAGCTTGTAATCTACCTGGAACTGAGGCAATCACATCTACCTGCAAACACAGCGACGAATTTGCAGGATCTGCAGGACAATATCTCACCAATCTAGGTCTTCAGATCTCAAACTGTGCAAAGCCACTTCCTTTAGATGTCAACAGGGCAATTGCGTCGACACCTATGATTGGTGGCTGCCAAGGGGTAAGCATCATTGACAATCATTGTTGAAGCACTTGTGTAATCATTTATCATCAATCACTACCCTGATCAACCATCGCTGTCTATTAGTTTTTACTGAGTACATTATCCAACCACCACAGCTACTCAGGCAAACATTCTCAGAACAAGAATATTCATCGTTACTGCATCCTTTATCATTCTCCTTCGTCAATCATGACTGTTGTAAATATCGTTGACCATCATCGAGCATGAATAACAATCTTCAATCGCTATGTTCCCCATTATTGTTGGTATGGCTTTAAACATCATTAACCATCATTCGCCATCATTGTAACCATCATTAGCCATGACCTCTAGCATAGCCACAGTTTCCAAACATCATTAGCCATCACTTTACCATATGGTGGTTTCTCAAAATTGGCTGCTCCCCAACATGTTTGGTTTATTACCATGAATGGTGATTTTCAGGATGATAAATGGGGGTACCCCTGTAACTTGAGAAAGCATCATATTCCTGATTGTGGTATGACCTTCGCCATCATTGACCATCACGAACCGTCATTACCTATCACGAACCGTCATTACCCATCACTAACCGTCATGAACCATGGTTGGCCATGACTTGCATATACTTCAAGCATCATCCACCATCCCCACTTGGATGTGCACCCCCCACTTAGAAAGTGGTCACTACCCATGGTTTTCTAGGGGTTATAAGCTATCTTATAGGGTGCCACTAACCATGGTTATAACCCAAGCTGCACATCCAAGTATAGACATTCCCTAGTATATTTCAACCATCATCCAACAATTACTAACCGTCATTAGCCATTACTATCCATTGTATATATATATATATATTCAACCATCATCCAGATAATATATTTACCATCGTCGCCATTACAAGCCATCATCAACCATCCAAGCATCCATTCCTTCCATGCCTTCCTAGGCCAGTACCAATGCTCCGCCTTCCACAAGCGGGGCTCTGAGGGAGCATCTCGGCACCCTGCTGGGGTAGTGCTGGGGTTTTGCATGGTAACCCCCCAGGAGCATCCTGAGTTTTGGGGTGATTGGTGGTTGAAGATGGTGAGGATAGTGGTTGAGGATGGTTCATTGGTGGTTCTTTGGCATTTTTTGTTAGGGAAACAATGGGAATTGGGGAATTTCCTGAACGTCAACGAACCCTATCATGTCAGTGATACTGCTCAGCATTTACCAAATTCAAACGGGGGCACCGACAACCAAGCACAATCACATCGAAACGTCGGAAAAGATGGGCACATGTACCAACAGATATCCCATACTTGGTGATTCACAGCTCATTCGGGATCGATTTTCCCATGAGCCAAGGCATTGAAAATCTGACGAAAAGGGTTTCCAATTAAACTTTAATCACCCAAGGACCATTAATTTTGGGTTGTTATAGTACAACTTGGGTTGTTATAGTATTTCCACATGGTTGTGAATTTCAATTTAACTAGAACTGACTGACTATAACAATCATTTGTATTTGACTGCAATGACATCTATCTTCTACCTGAAGCAATGCTTGGGGGGTCACAGTGCTTGGACCAACCGAGTGGTTCACCGTTGCGCGTCGTCAGGAAAACAACATGGGCCTTTGCGCCATGCAGCTGCTGGACTTCCTCAACAAGGTGGCAGAAGCTATGGACTCGCCAGTCGGTCACCGATGGAAAGGAAAGTATGGTAGGTAAGTTGACCCCCGCACATACACACACACACACTGTATGTATATATAAATAAATAAACAAGTACAAATATATATATATATATGTATATTTATAAAGAACTGTATATGATATATTTGTGACATATGTATATAGGCCTATCTACTTTTCTATCTACCTATTTATCTACCTGTCTATATACCTATCTCTATTTTCCTGTCTATATCTATCCATCTGTCTATCCAGCCAGTTTCCATTCTTATTTTCGATCTATAACCACGCCAATCCAATTGCATGATATATCCATATCTGCGTCTATATCCATACCCATCTCCATATCTATGAATTTGTCATGCAGACTCACATACCTATCTCCGTGCAGGGTCCCAGCCAGCCGCGCAGACTGCCACCATTGAGTAAGAAATTGATAGACTTTACGATCTTTTGAGCTGATGATTGATGATGCACAAATGTCCCACTCATCTTGACTGTCAAGGGGCCTGGAACAACACCGGATATCAATTTGTATGTTTATATCTTCTATCTTTATCTGCATCTAGATCAAGCTATTCATCCATCTACCTCTATATCTTTGTCTGTGCTCATACGGAAATACAAACATGATTGATATATCTAGTATATTTATATAAAGCATGATTTCACTCTTGCTAATTGTATTTAGTGACTATATATTCACCATCGTACTAACCATGATTTATAGTCATATTATTAATCATTATCAATCGTAACTATCGTTACTTGTTGTGAATGATACAGGATAGATTCCTTTTCACAGAAATTTTGCCATCACAGAGTTCACATCGCCTCCCTCAGGAGCAGTTTCTCAGACCGCACTGTTGTGGCGGGTTTTGCCCATTTTTGCAATGGAGTTTGGTTTGGCCACTGCTCCGGAGCAGTGTCAAAGCCACCATCAATCGGCTGTTATGCGGAAGGATTGAAACCACCCCTAGACTAGTTTATCGTAAATAACTGGTGATTTACCAGCAACATGTAGGAGGTTAAGCCGGATCGAGCTGGATCTACCGTGAATCATCTTTATTGATCCATACATGAATATTATGGTAGATGCGGTTTCTTAGAATTGGAAACCTCAAAGTTATGGTTGGTTTATTGCTAATTATCAATGGTTCATGCAGGATGAAAAGTGGGGGTACCCCAAACTGCCTTGAGAAACCACTATATAGCTCTTTTGGATCGAGCTGGATGTTCCACCCGTCTGGTTCTCAGATGAATTGGTAGATTGCCAGCTATGGGTCCATTGTAGTAACCATTACAAAACCATTAGTACACCATGCTACATGGCAGTGGGTCAAAACCCTTAGTCCCCCTGGTTCCCCGATCATTAACCATGGGTTTCCCCATTGTTGTCGGTTATTATCCACCAATATTGGTTTGTTAACTGCTTGACCCATAGCCAGACTGTCAGCTTTGGATCTTCGCATCAGGGTTGCCATTGGAAGATGATTGCGTGCAACGCCAGCAACTTTGGACGTCTGGGTGATCAGCGGGAGCCGCGGCAGGGCAGTGCCGTGGATCCCTGCGGTTGCCACCATGGCTGCCAGTGATTTCATGGTGCTGGTTGGTAGGTATCTTTTGGTCCTGGTTTATAAGCATTTGTGCTGGCAAATTGAACATAGTAGGAACAGTTAATTCCGATTTAGTGAAAGTGATCTCTTGGATGGACCAAATAATCTGCCTTTATACATGATTATAGAGCTGCACATACATACATCAATTTTTGGGGCTCCAAAAAGTTTTGTAATTTTCCAGGCTCCCCCTTTTGGTTGTCATATTCATCAACTCAGCTGAGTTTTCCCCTTCCAGGTTCACCAAACCGCATTTTGCTGGTCACAAAGTTGGAACCTTGTGGGGACATGGAACAGCGAACGACTTGATGGAATTGATTCGGGGGTTTCTTAAAATGGGGGACCCAAAAAAAAAGATTGGTTGATTACTAAAAATGGTTAATGGTAGATGATTTTGGGGGTACCCCCATTTTGAGAAACACCAATTTTTCAACAAACATGGGCACTTTGGCTGTTTCCAAAACCGTTTGGAAGCTCACCCAGCAGGGTTCAAGGTCATTTCGATACTGTAGCTTAATAGCTACAGGGAGTGGTGATCAACCTGGCTGTGGTACTACGTGGCATAGCAGCACTCCTCAGTGCCTCCATTGGTTTCAGATGGCGGCTGTGGTCCCTTGGGTTGGAGCTAGACTTGTCAGCGACCCCTTTGCAGTTGGCACCGCGCGCATGGGGTTGGTGCTGCTGCAGCGCGAACAAGCTGGGCGATGTCTTGCACATAGCATGTGTACGTACACAAACATATGTCCCCCAATATTTTTTGTGCTTAATTCAATTTTTTTAGTTTCTTCATACCCATATGAAACAAGCATGTGTGCCTGCCCATTTGATATAGTGAGGGAACCCACATGTACATATACATTACGTCCAGGTATTCATCCTCATATACATGCACATATACACAGTTTGTAAATCTTACATCCATTTGCATACATGCATATATGTATGTACACGTATGTATGCACGTACAGACATAATTTCATATGTTGGACCAATTGGCATATAAAGCTTCTATAAGTCAACAATGATTAAACATGCTGATTGGTGGCCAATAAATGTTGACAGTGGGTGATGATGCTTGATCATGGTGAGTGACGGTTGAGTAGTGGTCAATAGTGACCAGGAACCCAAGTAATGACAACGTGCCTTTTGATGGGACGATCAGGTCCTTTGGGTCAAACATGTTTTTGGCATCCGCAATTTTATCCATTCCGGACAATTGTTGGTTTTGATTTGTTATTTCCACTTGGTTAAAGCCGCATCACCGTGCATGAACGGATTCAAGAGTGCATCCACCTGTAAGTCACTAGCGTTGGTGTTTCAAATGAGGATTTTTTCCCTTTTGGTTGGTGGCAGTACACCACGGCGGACATGCGCAAATATGTTTGCATATTTTTGCTATTCCTGCTATCCTCTTTTGATCCTAGGTTTTTGTCAGGACAGTGACGGGGTTGTAGGTCGATTCAGTTCGGGACCGACACTCTACCAAAAACGGCGGCGCCGCCCAAGCACCAATAACACTGGCGGCAGAAAACAGCACGACTGAAGCACCGAAGTACCATCAGAAAACATCAGAAAACCTAGAGAACCAGCGATTCGTGATGCTTCAGTATTATTAAAGGTTGAGAGAGCACAGGTTAGGAGGATTGGTCGGGCAGTCTGTGCTTCGTCAAGTCAAGAACTTCATGTCCGCCTGTTGACAATGTACCGAGCCGTGTCAATCATCCCGGGGAACGCAGATGTTAGATGAGTCAGATGAGTGTCGCTAGGAGTTGAAAAAGCTTCCTGCCCACAGTCTTGGTGGTGAAGTACAAGGAAAAGGGGTAAGATCAACCAGATGTCTCCCCCGGTGCAGCACAAAGGTGGGCCGACAAAGTCGCAAGAAAACAAGCGTAGCAACGCTGCTGGCCAATCTATAGGGCCTATAGGGCATTCTGATTGACTGAGTTTGTATCAAAGCATCACGTTTTTCAACGGCCAAGCTGGAACACCGGAGCAAGAGAACGTTGCCGGCCTCAGTTTTGCACTGTCGCAGCACCATGGCAGAGGAAGAAGAACCGCTGGAGCAGGTAGATTAGTCGCCGTGGTTCAATGTTGTTGCGTGGCTGCCCGGGCGCCAGACTTGGACCTGCGCGACCCGGCGCGTGCTGGGAGCTTCGCCTCCACAGCGTCTCGCAGCAGGAGCAGCAAATCGCTATCCGGTATGACGACTTCAAGCACAAGGCCAGGCATGCTCAGACGATCGTTCAAGGGGCCGACAAGGGTTGCTGTAGGAAGGCTTGTTGTCCATGTTTTGCTGCCTAGAGTATTTTGACGCCGTGCCCGAATCCATTCAGTTGCCAGCCCCCGGAGTCATGCATGCGCGACCACGAGTCAGGAAAGAAGAAGGCCATGTGCCAAATAGTTCCATGCGTGATCGGTTTCGAAATGCCATCCGCTGACGAGTGCAGTTTGCCAGGATAGTGACCACATTTTGGTGGAACTCCGTGATGTTGGCTACATCGAAGTGTCTGGCTTGGAAGCATCTGCTTCTGCTGCCAGGGCTGTGCATGAGCTCTTTGGCTGAGATGCACAGTCAGAACCACAAAACATATCTGATTCTGATCTTGATTATGTCCGCTCGCGGCCCCGCCAAGCATTCAAACATAATTCCTTCTCCCCAAACATTGAGAAGTTCCTGGTCACTCCCCTGGGGTGAGAGTTGGAAACCAATACATAGTTTGGAAGCTTTTGGCTTAAATCGAAAACAATCAATTAAACATGTTGTTAGGTATTCTTGCGAATCCATTCTTTGAAGGCGTCCGTGTAAGGATGCTTGTGCATTTCTAAAACGACCAGTTTGCAGGATTGCAAGAATGCACACATGGTTGTTTCTCAAAATAGGCGTGTCCCAAAATGGTTGTTTTTTCATACATTTTACTACGACTAGTTTGTACAAAAGGATGTTTTTGGGGTAATCCAATTTTCTCACCCCCTGAGCAGTTGGACCAAAGTGTTGATCTTTAGGATCCGATTTCCCCTGATTGGGGGATGGTCTGTGCTCCAAATGGATTTGTTTAATTCAATTGCGAACCGTCCCAAATTGATAGGGGCACGAGCGCATCAACCATGTTTAATGCTGTCTCGATACGTTCCCAGAAACTTGGTGAATATCAATGAGAGCAGGGTTGGGCAAAATGATGTAACCAAACCAGGTAAAACATTCATTTGACCAGGGCCTAAACATGTTGGGAACATGTTTAAACACGGAGATGTTCCAAAGTCCACAGTTCGATGACTCGATGACTCGATGACAGCGGACCGTTGCTTGTGGTTCCAGATTTTGCAACACCATAATGTATTGGAGACCTTAGCTAAAAAAGTGTTCCCCCTGATTTTTGCCATTCTGGTTGTTGCGAACACCACTGTCGTTGCTATTCTCATTGCTACTGTTTTCATTTACATCATCAATTGTGTTGTTATCACTCTTGGTGTGCTAGTATCATTCATCAACCATGAATGAATCACCAGTAATCAATAGTTAACACCATCAACTAGTTGAATATCCCTTATCGTTCACCAATCAGCAGCAATTATCCATTCACCAATAGACACACAAATCTGTACTTCCTTTTTGCCTACACCTCGACATTAATTCTTCGGATCTTACACAACACGCCTGATATCCGGGGGTGGTCTCTTGGGGGTCTCCCCTAAGGTTCATCACGCACCAGTGGCGATGCTCGGAGTATCGGAACAACATCTTCGAAACATTCAACTCCAAGTACTGCGATCGGAAATACAGGAGACTAAAAATGACACCGTCATGGCCAAGAATGGTAGAATCATGGATCATGTTGGCTAATACTGGTTTATGAAAATTAACGGTTGACAGAAGACTCTACACAGGTAACCTCCAGAAGAACGGAAGTTCCCAGCCAACGTCAATGATAGTTTCGATCCATCCCAAAATTGGGATCACAGTCTCGACACATGAGAGCCACCGGTGGTCAAAGTTCACCCCGTGATTGACTGCAATTATCAAGTATTAGCCATCATTATTAATCAACCATAATCGTTCTTAACTATCATTATTATCATTCTTAACCATCATTAATAAGCATCATTAACCATCATTCAACATATCAGCCATCATGAACGATCATCATTGACCTTGATTTACTATCATTAACCAGATGGATCCAGATGGACCATTCATTCAGATGGACCGGATCGACCGGTGTTTCTCCCTCAACTCCTGGCTCCGGAGCGTCCAGGAGCCCACCGGGTTTCTACCAACGCAATGGGCTGCAGAACATGTTGGGTCGCCGAACCATCGAGCTGGCGACTTTCATGTCTGCCCAAGGTGGGCTTTCGTGCGGTGATGACGAAGTAGATGGATAGATCAGAAGAGATTAAAAACAGCTAAGAATAGATGAGAATCACAGGAGCTTGGGTTTAATTATATACATACACAGACACAGGGATAGACAGATAGATAGCGGTATACGTATTTACATACATTTTCAGCTAGGGTGACTGTGGCTGTATGGCACATGGTTCCATGGCAGATAGGTAGGGGGTACCACCAGCGGCTTCCCATCAGCTGGTACCAAAAACTTAGGCGCTGCCCTGCCTGCAGAGGTCACTGGCTGGGCCCCCCCGACTATGAGTGTATGTGAATGCCAACCTGTGTATATGATGTGAATAAATCAATATACACACATATATATATATATATATATGTATACATATATGTAGATACATACATTTGTATTTCTCCATATATGTATGTGATATGCGTATGTTTCCTTTTCTAAATGAACGTAGAAACAATAAAACAGATAAACAGATCATGAAACAACATGATGGCTGATGATGGTTCGCTGTCTCCCGAAGAATTGACCCGTTGTGATCAGCGGCACGGGAGCTGAAGCAGGTTGGGACTTGGCTGCCTGCAATGGAGGAAGCCTCATCTTGCCCAACCAGAAGAAGAAGACCCTAGGCTTGCCCTTGCTCAACTACTATGAACCATTTGGTATCCATAATTATTATTAATCATAATTAATCATTAACCATAATTGTCAACAATTAACAATAATTAACCATGATTAACCATGATTGACCATAACTAGCCATTACGAACCTTTACTGCGTAAAGCACTACTAGCCATGGTTATTGACCATTGCTTCACTCTCCCAGTCCGGGCTGGCTTGTTAATAAACATGGTTAGTAGTGGTTGAGGATGGTTGATGATTGTTCGTAATTGTTGACAAAACTGCCTTGCTCAGAATGTAGCCCCCTCCTGTATCAAGAAGCGTTCAGATGCATTGGTGCTAGATGTTACGCCATTACTCACTAGCCATGATATGATCGCATACCCAATGGCAGTGGAAGACCATTTTGGGTGTATCGCAGGAGATGGGACTCCTTACCAATCGCTTCCACCCTTTTAATATGTCAAACCAGTAGGGGACCTACGACATCGCTTAGAGTTTCCAAGCGCTTCACTGGCATCTGAAAGCGGACAAGTTCGCGCTTTTTGGCAAGCACTCTAGCTCTATGCCAGCAACTGCTGAAGCAACCTACAGTGAACCCGGCTATTCGGAGACAAGTGTGTGGCCAGCTTTTGGGGTGTTTTTTGAGAAATGTTGACTGGGTCCGCCCTAATTCATATCAACATAGGAACTTCGCAAAATAGGGGTACCCCAAATGATTTTGAAGAAACCACCAAATAGAAGATGTGTTTTGGGAACAATGAGGGCAATCGTTCAGGGCCAAGCTAGACGTGGCATGCGCAACACCACAGTTCCGGGATCAATGAAAAGGTGCAACAGGACGACAGAGATGGATTTCCACCATGGTCAGTTTGGGGTTGGTTCAGCTAATAGGTTTACCATTTTTTAACCATCATTCTTCACCATCATCATTAACCACAAACCATCATCAACCTTAATTACTAACCATCATAAACCATCATTTAACCATCATTAACCATCATTACTAACCATCATCACTTACCATCATTTAGCCATCATTTAACCATCATTAACCACCATCACCAACCATCATCACCAACCATCATCACCAACCATCAACCACTACCCCTTTCACTACCCATGGCTTCCCAGGACCGGCGACGGCATCGTCCGCGAGCACCAGATGAAGTTCGTGGGCGCAGCGTCCAACGCGGCGTCGCGGGCGCCGCGGGGCGCCCTGCTGCTGGTGGAGTTCCGCTGCGTGCCGGGCGACTGGGCGTGGTTAAGTGGTTGATGATGGTTAATGATGGTTAACCATCTTATATGGTATGTAATAGTGGTTAATAGTGGTTAATGATGATAAGGGTATCTGATTGTAGGGAACCATCATTAACCATCAATGGTATTACCTAAGAGTGGTTAAGAGTGGTTGGTAACGGTATAGGTAATAATGGTTGATGATGGTTAATGATGGTTAATGTGTGACCATCTTATAGTGGTTAAGAGTGGTTGATGATGGTTAATAGTGGTTGGTAATGGTTGATAGTGGTTACTTATTTTTAGATGGTCATTATATCGGTGGATTCGTAAAGGTTAACGGTTGAGAAATGGTTGGTATATTTTTTTTGCGGTAGCTCACCCAGTTATGACCAACGTCATATCCAAGTGAACAACATGGCTGGATAGGTAAACACGGGCCTGTAGAAGCTCATCCCAATTGTTGCAGCGCAGCCCTCCAAGATGGTAATGATGGCAGCCAGTGATCGATGACCTGGGCTGTACTGAAGAGTCTGTCGCCGCCAAGCGGAGCAACCAAAGGATATCTGGTTTTCTGGTGGGATCAAACACATGGGTGTTTCAAAGAAAGCGTGTCCCAGATGCCATGACACTAGTGCCGACCTAGTGACCGCCATGCTTTGGTGAGGGGGCTCGAACAGGGTTAGGAAGATGACACGATTGAACATCATTCGATTCATTTTTGGAGTTGTAGACCACCTGTATAAGAGTTGGATCATTCCAGAACCAGTACCGCCATTACAAGCAGGATGCACACAGATGAGCAATTAAGTACTATTTGAGCAGTTGTTTTGCGTTTGCTTAAAGAAAGAATCTTATGACTAGTTCGACTTTCATACAGATTCCACCTTCATAAACGTCTACATTCTTACTTACGTATATGGTTGCTGTATGGTGATTAATGATGTTAAAAATGGGTTTTATGATTATATTTGAATATATTTGATACCTTGAGACGATTCGGATGTGAGTCAAAGGCATTAATCCTCGAGAAATGGTCACAGCAGACAGTTGCCGCGCTGCTGCTGGCGCCAGTGCAAGCACCGTGTTCGTCCGTATTGGTTGTTTTTGGCACTGACAGCATCAGCATTAAAAAGAACCGAACAACACACGATGCAGGTTTAATGGCAACATGTTCATACTCGGACTTTGCTACTTGACTTAGCAAATTGCTAGAAACTGGTGGAAAATGGTTTCGTTGAAACCTTTGACATACAGCAATCTCGACTGCAGCGGGATGCTATCCTAACTGTTCTTCACTGAAACTTGATACTTCATTTCAATGAACCTAACCCTATATAAGCGGAACAATCAAATGTTCCATGGCTGGTCAACAAACCCTTTTTCGAAGGAGGGGGAAATCCTTGTAGAAATATCACCAGGTCGTAGGTGTGGTGACTGGGTGGGACTAGCCACCATGACTACCATGAACCATCAGCCAGCCATCTAGTGATTGCTGGGTTTGCTCGGCTGAGGATTGGATGCTACCGGCCATGCTTTTCTTCAGTGTCCTGGTGTGATGCGGGGCTGTGAAAAATGCCGTTCTATTCGGCAGATTGGAGGTTGTGCTGTGAGACCCTTCTTGGATCCATACTTTCAGAGGCAGATTTGAAAACAAGATTTTGATAGCGAGGGCTAAGCAGGGCCGGCATGTTTTGTCCATTCGCCCGCTCTCTCAGAATCGTCGTCCACGTGATCCCAAAGTTATCATGGTTTCCCTGCGGGGCATGCAAATTTTTGGATTGTGAATCCAATGTATGGACAATCCGATTCGAATGTCCTGTGACTTTGGGAGAATTACGTGGACATTTCTGAAACAAGTTTCCTAACTTAACCATGATGAACAATCATTCATCCATGATCATCACCATGAAGCTTCCTTCTTGGAAGGTGGACCGAGGATCCTATCTTGCGGCACAGGGTAGTCCGGATACCGTCTGCGCTGGCGCAAGGTCGTACATAGAGATCACGGGCTTTGACACCAACGGGATTTATGGAAAGCTCGCTTCGTTTGTACAGAGACTTGGTCTCTTTTTGATGATTTTTCTTGAACGACCTGCTGTTGCTGTTCCTGTTCCTGCTGTTCCTGCCGTTCCTGCCGTTCCTGCGGTTTCTTTTTTTCTCCCTGTTCCTCCAGTTGTTGTCGTTGTTGTTGTTGTTGTTGTTGTTGTTGTTGTTGTTGATAATAATGACTTGTTTGTTGGAATGTGAGCGGTTTCTTTTACACAAGACACTTTCATCAATGCTGAGTGGATCCTCATCTCGCCACAGTTTGAAACAATTGATTTTTGACTGGATTTTGGACATAGTTTCAGCGTTCTCTGTTGCGACACTGTTGGGCTTCGGCGTAGTTGGGATGCAGTTTCATTTCGGCCGTTTCGCCATGTTCATCCATTTGACCTGTCAGTAATCTCAACCAGTTTGGAACATGCACATATGCGACGCAACGTTGCGAGGAATCACATGCAAAGTCGATTGGTGTCACAAGCAACGCCTTTCTGTGACTTGTGAACCTTGGCAGCAGCGCATGTGTGGAAGCTTGGGCTGATACATTTTGGGAAAGCGACCCGTGATGGGTCAAATCTATGGAGCATAACATGCTGAAAGAAATGGCTGCGATGAGTCAACTGATAGTGGTTGAGCCAAGTCTACTGACCATAATCCGCTTCGGCCTGTTGGTATCCCTTAGGCAGGTGCCCTCCGATGAATCTATGCATAGCTTAGAAGCGGGAGTTGAGAGGTGCGGAACAGATGAGGAACCATTCTATCATGGGTTACGTCAGAATCGTTTGAAGTCTCTTGCTGAAATGAGGAGTTTGATTGTTCGCAGTTGCACTGGCCAAGCTGACTACTTATTACAGTATCAATTCTATTGAACCATCATGCCCATCATGAGAGATCATTAATCTCTATCCACCAGTAAGAATACATCAATGTCAGACCCATCCTTTTGGATAGTGCGGTTCCATTCCGTTGCCCTTGAGGCTTTGCTTGTGACGCTTTCCAGATGAAAGAAGCCGCTCTGAGGTGCAAAGAAGGCCTGAGCTGCCATGGGTTTTAGCCGGGATGAAAGGTAGGAAAGCCAAGTGGTCGAGATCCATGCCCCGTATGGCTTTTGAGCGGCAGCAAATGGCCATCATCAACGCTCGTTGATAACGGGAGATCTATTGTTACAGCAATAGCGGTGATTTATATTGATTTATGATGTTTCTATCCATCAAAAAGGGGATGGCCATGCCAGAGTCGTTGGACTGATGACGACCATGGCTGGCAGTAGCAGAGTGGCTGCGGTGGCTCATGCACGGTTCTGGAAAAACTCCCCCATTCTATGGGCACACAGGTGGCCAGAGCCATCATTGTCACCCAACATCTGCTGTGAACCTGTGTTTGCTGAGTCTCAACTTGGGTTGGATGCTGAGCTAGGCCGCTTTCTTGGAGAGAGCAACTTCGGGAAGTATGCCATGCGTTTATGCGACTTCATGGTAGACTACCTCGGCGAGACTTGGTGTTTTGAATCCGTCCTGACTGGAGGGTTACCGAGCAGATGGGTTACTCTCTTCCTTGATAGCCGCATGTTGCTATACATATATCGTTGAACGTGCACGCTCTGAGCAGTCTTAGTAATTTAAATCTGGATTCTGCTTGCAGTAGCGTATCCCAACAGGAAACTTGTCCGAAGTCGACCTTTCAACGCTCATCCAAGAGAGTAGGGCTTCTGATTTTGGTCACCATTTTAAACCCTTTATATACCAGTAGCAGCGATCTTCAAGCTGCATTTTCAGGTCTTCAAGTCCACAAGGATCTTTCTTCTGGTTCCAGATCTCAGG
>VSDK01011212.1:672309-686936 GCA_009767595.1 Symbiodinium kawagutii | reverse complement strand
TAGGGAAATGGCCCCAGAAACGTGTCGGATCAAGATGCCACCACACTAAAGAGGTTCTACCACGATTGGACGCTTTTTGGATGGTTTGGAACATCCAAAGCTGTCCAAATGGCACTCGTGTGGTTGCAAAAAACTTCGACTACGCACCAGTTTGGTGGTTGGAACAAACACGCACAACATTTATGAGAAACCCGAAGCAACGGAAACCCAAGGCTCCATCCAAGAGCGCTGGTCAACACTCCATACAGCATACAGTGACCTAATGGTGTGAGCCCACGGAGATTTGTCGGACCGAGGAATGGGAACTCTTGGTGTGCAACAACAATTGCCCCTATGTCTGCATGGACAGGGACCAAAGCGGGTTTCCCCTGCTGGTGATGAACGGTTGATGGTAGATCCAGCTCTTTAGAACTATGTAAATCACGATTTCAAATCCCATTTGACCACCATATCTTCTTAGCCACCATGGTTAACCCCTGAAATCTCATGGTAAAATACCACCTGGTGAGCAACTGGGGGTGATTTGTGAAGAAATGGGTCTACCATTACTGGTAGGTACTGTCATGACGGCGAGAGCAGAACGGAGCCTACTCTTCCCACGGGTGACCCATGGTGACCCCTGCGAGCAAATCATTCGCCACATTTCAACGCAGGAACTAGGAGTCAACAACCCTTGTGCCTTCCAGTGGTCATCAATTTTCCGTAAGGTCTTCAAAACTTTGGGCCACACGTAAGAACGTTACTGACGCCGAATTGTGTGGGGTCATCGCTCGCCGGGTGAAACAACACGCGTTCTGCTTCCAATCGAGGCTTCCAAGCTTTTGGTGGTAGGCACCACTTGTTTCCCAAATCCCTGGCAGCAAACATGTATTCATAATTAAAGGATATTAAAGGTACATATTCACACGAATACAGGAAACCAACCATCCAACCTTGCAAGCATCCATCCAATGAAAAGTGAGAAACGCCAATCCTCAAGCAGCCAAGTTGAACAGAGGCGTCTCAATCCGTACACCTGAAGTTCGCAGCAGTCTGTTGTTCTTGTACCACTTCAGTGCGAACACGGTCTCGTGCTACGCGAAGGAGTAAGTTTCTGGAAGCGGGCTGAATTTTGGCACTTGCAACCAACGGATCTACCGACCAAACAACCAACAAAGCAACCAACCAAGCCACCAAGCAACCAACCAAGCAAGCAACCAAGCCACCAAGCATCCACCAAGGTTTGAACTTGACGTTGAAGGGCCAGACCTCCGTGGCGCGCGAAGCGCAGATGATCTTCCGCTTTCGCGACAGCAGCAGAGACGTGTTCCTCTCCAGCAGCCAGGCCGGGCGGCCACGTGCGGCCACGCGAATTAATCAGGAGCTGGAGGATTTGAACAAGAAAAGCAACAGTAACAACCAATTGGCAGCAACAAAACAACAACAGGAACAATAAGAAGATCCAGTTGGTGGCTAATGGTCAATCAGGGCTAATGATGCTTAACAATGGTGAATAATTAATGATTTTGGCGCAGCTGTTGCAGCAAAACAACAATACCGGGCCAAAACAAATCAAAGACACTCAGCTTACATCATGACTTCCTGGAAAATTTGTTTGCATACCTGCGTCTTGAAAGCATGCGTCTCTTGGAAAAGAATGTTGGATGGTTGCACAATGGGTCTAGGGAGGCCGAGGAAATTCGACCGCGTTCCGACGTGATCTCTGAAAGCAGGACGCATATGGCGTCCCAATGGCGAGCAACTTTCCCATAAATGTGGGTCAATTCCCACCTAAAATTGTGATTGTTAGTGGGGAAACAAACCACTTCAACCTATCGCCATTTCAGGATATCCATAAATCGAGTACCCAGCGGAATATATGCTGGCACTGGGGCCCCTGATTTGGATGCCTGAATCTTCCTTTGCACATCAATGGAGTGGCAGTCTTTGTTCGTTTCCACTTCAAACCAATTGTTTCTTTGCACGTCGATCCCAAGGGACCAGCATCCATTTGCATCCGTGAACGGTCCTTGAGATCGAAAGCATTGCCTTTGCTTGTTCAAATGCGACGGAGAATTTACCAACACATCATCCTGCCGCTGTTTGGTTGTGTGTTTGGTGTTTCCTGCAAATATCGTATTGGTTCGCCCGTTGCATGGTTGGTTATTGCTGGTGATAGTTCCCCCTGATTGTTACATATCTGCAATTACGCAGAAGTTACATCAGAATGGTAGGATGATGAAATGTATAAGTCACATCTAGATTATCTATCTTGTTGTTTCGTTGATGCATGGAATTTCGCTAGGTGTTCTTCATTTGTAATGGGAGATCCATATGGGTCTCCAAAAAGGGGTACCCCCACATCATCCATTAATAGTCATTTACAGTAGATAACCCAACCATTTTTGGGTAATTGCTCCTATTTCGAGAAATCACCATATTGAGAAACCACGCATGTTTGATATGAGATCTGGATCGCCAGCAATCTTTATATGAGATTTGTTGCATCCATAGATTCATTTGTAGATACCACCATGTCGTAGTTCTTCAACCATAAGTTTGTTGGTGATGATCCCCTACTATGCAAACCATTAAGCATTAGTTAACCATTCACTTTTGATTAACCATTAGATCACCAGCCATTATGATAACCTACTATTAACCATTAACCATTAACTAGCCATTCGTTAACATTGGTGATTACCAGCCATGACCGCTTTTGCCGGCTCACATAATTCTCTGTTGCAGGCACTGGTTCTCGGTCGGCCTCCTTTTGCAGCCCCCAACTACTGGACCCAGCAGAGCAAGGCGTGGTCCAGGAAAGGTTGCGGGTGATGGTTGACATCTGTGTGGATTGTCACTGGGAACATGGGAGAACATGGGCAAACAGGATGGACAACTTGGGATAGTAGGGAAACATGCTTAGCATGGGATTATGAACCAAAGGGACTACAATTACAAGCATGGGTATTGGCAGTGTTTTTTGATGATTTTTATCAACAAATCACTCCCCCCCCCACTAGCAAATCACTATTTGCCCTAAAAGAAGCTCATTAACACATCACAACATCACTATATCCCCTGAAAAAAGCCCATTAACAGATCCCCATTTGCGGTCCGCCGAGTTGTGCTACCAAGGCCGGGAAGCTTGCGCAGGAGGTGGTGCCAGCCAGTGCTGAAGAGCTGGTGTCGCGGCCACATGTTGCGCGTCCCCACCCGGGGTCACCATGGGTGGCTACCCACTGCTGACACGTTGGCACAGCACTTACCAGTCCAAACACCGTGGAAACTCGTTAAGCAAGGATTGGTATTAAGGATCCACCTTACTGATAGCTAAGATAGTTCTATACTCAAACTTCATAGAAGTGTTATTAAGGATCATGAGCCGGAATCGACCACTATCAATAAAAGCCAAACCCTGTCGAGCATGACTGGAAGGCATGAGATCATGATCCAGCATCGCGGAGCATGATGAATTATCATTAAACACAGATTATTCAGGATCATTAGACACCGGTCTTCACAAAAAAAAGTCACCGTCTTTGAATACCGCTCATCGTCGTAAAGATCATGAGTGATTATTGACAACCAATGGTCATTGCGAACGCCTTTCTTGGCCATTTAACACCAATAACAGGTTACAATGGTCAACCAATGATCATTGATCATGCGCAGTTCATGGTCATTCAATAAAATGAACGTCACAGCCAGTGCAATACCATGACCCCCAAGGGTACCTGGACAACTTACCCAAGGTTTTGGCAGATCCAACGTGGCAGCGGATTTCTCGAAGGATCAGTATCATATCGCCTTGATTTTTTTGGATGTTTGTGCATCATAATCGAGTGAGATTCCTTCCATTTTTCCAGATGATTGTGCATCATAATCTTTTAGGGAAACGACTATGATTTGTTGCTTAGATTCAGCCTGCGCTGTACAAGGTTTGGCTGTCTTTCAGGGGGTCTTTGTTCAAAACATCATGTCACCAACTGGCTTATTTTGTAGTGCTGAATATAGATTATGAATATACAGACATGCCCAACGAAGTCCCAATGAACAAACAAACAGTGTCATAGATCAACAGAATTAGCCCAACATGAACATGTTCTTTCATTATTCAGATTATTGTCGGTTAATATCCCACTGTTGAACATCCACCGAATTATCGCACCATGATCCCCTATGATTGGTGAATAAGATCCCCTATGATTAACCACTCAACCACCATCCACACACGTATCCTCAGCTGCATTCCGAGGCGATGCTGCAAGAAGTGATGGATGGAACCTACAAGGCAAGGGCGGAGATGGGTGGAGGGGGCAGGGGATAGCAGAGCTGGGGGAGCTGTTGATGAAGGTTTAAGCATGTTGAATGATGGTCGGTATTCCATGAATGATATCCCATGAGCTTCATGAGTGGAATGATATTCTACGGATGATATTCCGTGATTGTTGATTTGTGCTGGTTGATTCCGTAATTCCGTGGTAGTTGTTTTTGGCGATTCGTCATGTGAATGGTTCGTATTGAAGAAATCAGGTGGTGATGTTCATCAACAAGCGAAGCACTTGGAAGAGGAAGGAGATGTTCGCAAAACGAACCTGCCGACGAAGATGGATGAAGCAACAGCAACGACCACCACAACAACAACAGCAACAACAACAACAACAACAAGAACAACAACAACAACAACAACATCAACATCAACAAGAACAACAACAACAACAACAACAACAACATCAACATCAACAAGAACAACAACAACAACAACAACAACAACAACAACAACAACAGCAACGACCAGTTTGTGATGTTTGTCATTAGCCAAGCATCACGATATAATACTAATCATCAGTCAATGATGGGTTGGCAACAACAATTGCCGTCATTTATCCTCATTAAGCATCAATCAACCAATTAGCCATCAGGAACCATCAGCTAGTTATCTAATTAACACAGTTAAGTCAGTTAACTAGCGATAACTCCCTGGTGAATGTCCAATATTTGTTGACTCATAGTGGTAACCATGGCCAACATGGGTGTTTCTCAAAATGGGGGTACCACTGAATCATCGAATATGAGCCATTTACAGTATTAAACCAACCATTTTCGTGGGTTCCCTATTTTGAGAAACCATGATATAGGAAACAACAATCATCCATAGCTGATCCACCGCCATGGCAGCAGTGGTAGGTTGCTTGGCTTGTTGTTGCGAGCGTAGATCACTGCTGAGGGTCTTATGGATTCATCTGGATTCACGAGCCTATCAGCCTAGTTCTTCACATCGACTAGTGACAACTGGTTGGTTCATGGCCAAAATGTGTTGACTCATAGTGGCAAGCATGGCCAATCTTCATCAAGCCTCGGCCATCCGGAGCCGAGGCCAAGGCCACCCGGGACCGCCTGGGCAAAGCGGTGCCGCGGCGTCTGGTGGTGGTGGCAGCCCTGCGCTCTGAGACGCCACAGCTGTGGGACGCCTGGGGTGCGCACAGGGCTGATGGGGATTTGCCATGGTTAGTGATGGCGAAGGGGTTGTAGAGAAGGGGTTAGGGGTTGGAAATGGTTGGAAATGGTTGGAAATGGTTGGTCATGGTGAATCATGGTTAATCATGAAGGAAGGGTTAGGGGTTGGAAATGGTTGGTGATGGTTAATCGTGGTTATAGACAAGGGCTATGGGTTCTAAACAAGTGTGAAGGGTTAAGGGTTGGAAATGGTTGGTCATGGTTAGTGGTAGTTGAGCTTCATACTGGCAGGGTTGAGTGGTTCTAACCATGGTGAATGGTCATTGATAGTGGTTGCTAGTGATTAATATCTGAGAAAGAATGATTGAGAATGTGAGTTCGAGCATGATAGTAATTTTGCAAACATAGTTACAGCCGGGTGAACGAGTCCTGGTCGACCATGGTTTGCGAACGAGAGCCACTATAGCCCCTACATGTGTGGGGTTCACATCCACGTGCCTGGACAAAAGTAGGTTCTAGTGACAAGTAAAAGATGTTTAGTAAGGGTTTCCAACCACCACTTGTCGCTAAGTTCAATTTGTCCATCAGAGGCACGACATGAAATACGCAGACCTCGTCTTGGCACCCAAACCGCTGAGGTGCTGTTTGTATCAGCTTTGAGCTGCAAGGGGCTGATCCAATTCCCCCAGGATGAATCTCAAACTAATAGGATGGGTAAGTGGTACACCCAGAAGTGACCGTTTCCCACTAAAAAAATCTGGTTTCTACCCCACTCCAAGACCTTGGTCTCCTTAATCTTCGGTGGATCCGCAGCTCTTGGGCTGTTCCTCGCTTTGGGTAATCCCGTGCCTTGTACCTGGGGTGCGACCACAGTGCAAACAGGATGATCACCAGCAAAATGGGATGTGTTGGATGCGGTTGACAGCGGTTTTCAGGACATCAATGTGATATATGATGGTTTCTCAAAATAGGGAAGCCCCAACAACGGTTGGTTTAATGCTATAAATGGTTGCTAGTGGATGATTTGGGGGTCCCCTATTTTGAGAAAGAACCATACGGAACTGGTGGTCCACAAATTGAGCAACCTCGAAATCACCGTTCGCATCTGGAAGCTGTGGGGAATTACCAACATAATGCCTGTACGGATGGTGGGCATTTTAAGTGGAAGAGTGCAACATTTTGGGTTGACGTGGGGTAGTATAGAAGTCATTCTCAGACCGAAGCGCAAACAGAGTCAGATAGACTCTGTGCATTGTAGTCCTCCTTGGGCGATTTGACAAGAAATCCCGCATGAGATGGCGAATCTAAATTGCCCAGTGATGACTACAATGAATGAATCCCATTCATCACTGGCCCAAATGTTTCTGGGTGTACCTGGGAATCTACTCCCGGGCCATCACATAGCTCTGAGCGCCGAAAAAGCTCCACACTTTGCGCCACAAGCCGAAGGACCGCTACGCCCGACGCCGGGAGCACATGGAGTTGGAGCTCGCAGAAGAGAAGGCCTCACGAAGCGCTTGCAGGGAATTGGTGGGCAGCTGCAGATGCCGAGGTGTGAACGATATGGCCATATGGTTAATAATGGTTAATCATAGGGGATGATAACTAACAATTAAAGGGGATATACTAAGTACAATGGCCATGGGTCAATGTTGACCAACAATAATCGCCAACAAGTTCATAGGGAAAACAATGGTTAATAGTGGGGGAACCAGGGGTAAAGGGTTTTCACCTACAGCCATATCATGTGCCCTGCAAAAATCTGCGTTTCCCACCTTTGAATATTATCATTTTGAGATCGTTGGGGGTTGCCACCGTCGATTGACACAGCCATCAATCGATTGCTCGTTTGTGGCTGTAGTCCATGTGGAGTCAGAACGAAGCATCACCGGGCGTCGGGATGGCTTTGCTCTAAGCTGGCTTTGATCATTGGGGGTATGGCGAACCAATGATGGAGCTGTGGTGTGTCCTCAGCTGTGGAGTGTTTGCTGAATGATCATTCTTGGGTTAGGGGTGCCCCAATTTGCGAACGTGGCCACACACGTCAACTCGACGAGATGATTGCATGCCATGCAATCTGCTTCAGACAATATCAGTTTGGTGTATTTTACTTGCCTCAAAGCAAGAATCCCAAAATTTCATCAGCATCCCTGGGGGATATACCCATTGGCAATACCACAAGAACCATCAGTTTGGGATTGTACCTCCTAGGGCTTGCGCTTGAGATTCTTACCTTCCCCGAATGCCAATTGTTGAAGATATATTTTGTGACCCATCACTGGTCATCAACCACCATGAGCCGGCCACTATCCAGTCAGCTGATACAGGGTGGGCCCCCCTAGTTATTACATGGTTTAGAGGACCATTTAACTATAGTTATTTCTACCATAGCTGGTGGTTACCCTAGTTATGAGCCAACTTATAGCTGGTTAGGTGCCCACCTTGTAGGTCTTGGTTTCTCACCGCCAGGACCTCATAACGCCTCTGACTCTGTCGGCCAGCTTGGGGTTGACCTTGCGATGCATTCACCAGGTCTGCTGGGGAGGGGCGATGGCAGGGCTGGTTTCGTGGGGAGCGAAGGGATAGGGAACGAGTCAATGTCCGCGTCGAATCTCGCAGGTCTTTGGTTTCTGCAGAATTTTCTTGTTGGTTCCCTGTTGAGGACACGGCTGAAACGAACCGACCCCCCTCTTTGGTTATTGTCCGGAACAACTGACACAGACAGCTGATTGGTTTTCAAGCACTTTGAAGTCAGAGCTTTTGCAGCCCTGGACAGGATTTGCTGTCTTTTGCTCTGCTTTGCCAATAGTGGTATGCAGGTAGATTTGTTGATTGGTTGGTAGGTTACTAGGCAGTGTGTTTCCTTGTTTGCTCACCAGCCGGTTTGTTTGTTTGTTTGTTTGTTTGTTTGTTTGTTTGTTTGTTTGTTTGCTTGCTCATTTGTTTGTCAACTCCTTCGTTAGTCTGTGGTTACTTTGTTGTTTGTTTGGCTGTTTGTCTGTTCTGTTCTATTCTTTTTTGTTCTGTTCTGTTCTGTTCTGTTCTTTCGTTTGTTTGTTTGTTTGTTTGTTTGTTTGTTTGTTTGTTTGTTGTCTGTTCATTTGTTGTTGTTTTAGCCTGATTTCTCTGGTTCCACTACTTGACCCTCAGCAGTAATCTCGCAACAACAGGCCATGCAACCGACCCGTGTTGCCACGGTTGTTGGCGAACTATGGATGATTGTTGTTTCCTATCTTTAGCTACGGATCGTTCCAGGTATTCCCACTTCTCAATCACACAGATCCAAATAGGCAGATGGATAACCTGCGGTTGTAGCTCTTATGCTTTTCCAAACAAATGATTTGTCAAATGAAGATGTACCTCATGTGTTCTAATGAAAATCACTTCTCAACCAAATTCGTTCGGGTGGCTTTCGCCACGTGGGGAGATCCAGCTGTTTCGACGTTGCCATGGGCCCAGGATCGGGGCAACGCGAGCAATGAGGCTTATCTCCTGCATGGCACCTTGGCGGCTAGTCCCCTGAGTCGGTCCCGCGAGTGGCCAAGGCACAGCCCTCGGAGCAGGTACCAGGACGACACTTGTGTACATACATGTATATGGGTGTTTTCCTCAAAATAGGGAGCCTCCCAAAATGATTGGTTTGTTTTTATAGATAAGTGGTTAATAAAGGATGACTTGGGTGTTCCCCCATTTTGAGAAACCACCATATTGATGATGTACGTATACACATGTAATGAAACATGAGTCCCAAAAGTGTCGAGGCAAGAACTATGTTTGTAGGTGCTCCTCAAGGTCAGCGTCTTGACATCTTAGGCAGCATCCCCCTTCCGCTACCTGTTTTGTCTCTAGCTGAGAAATGACTAAACAAATTGGATGTCGAACCAGATCATTGAAACTGGAGAGCGGTACAGCAATCTGATGCACTGGTCATCATTTAACAGAACGGCTCTTGGTCACAGGTAGGAACGTGCGGGCGCACCACGAGTAGTCAGAGCTTCTATTGAGCTTGTCAACGGAATGGCCCCCCAAACTGGACGGGCAACTGGCCAGCCAGCATGGACCGAATCATGGCGAGGTAGCAACCCGACAAGTGCGATGTCCATCCTGGGGACTTCTTTCAACATGGAGCTGGCTGGGAAAAATGCTGGAAGCATGTTTGGAGCTGGGATCTACATGGCCGAGTCGACTCTCATCTGAAATTGGTGGTGTGATCATGGCCTCTGAGGGGAGAGCCTGGTTCCCCAATTCTTGGCTAAACTCCAAGTGGTCGAGCAATTGCGGAGGGTGGGCTGTGATGAGATCTGGGGAGCGACGGGTCAGAAATGTAAAGACGAACTAGATAAACTGGACTGGATGCAGATGAGATATGTCCGTGGATGTAATTGAACTAGTGGATATGTCTGGACTGGATCAGATGAATATTACACTGGGAAGACAATGTCGTGCCAACAACCTATGGAACCATCATATTTAGTTTGGGGAAAGGTTTACGTAAGAAGTCGTGCCAATTCCAGAGCGTATGCGGACTCTGATGATTTTTGTTTGTTTTTGGCAGTTTTGTGGCGGTGCCCTTGTGATTAATGTATAAATGCGTGTGTTATTTGAATATATGGGACATAAAAAAACCAGCGGTGCCTTGCGCGAGTCGGTTGGCTCAACGTAGTGACGTTCTGGTTGTCATGGTCAGTTTAGTTGCTGGGTGGGTGGGTTGGTTGGTTTCTTGGTTGTGTTAGCGTACACTGCTACACTGCACACCCATGTTCCCACTGCGCGCTCTGTACATTGCCAACTCATTGCTGGCTCAAGGCTCAAAGCTGGAGCCACTGACAAGAGAGTCCACTGCTGCTGATAGACTGCGAATGTTGGTCCTGCTGGAGAAAGATCCAAACTCTTTGCAGTTAGGGTATGTAGAGGTGCCGGCGTCCTTGGCTCAAGATGCTGAGCAGCGTCGTTGGACACGTCGTTTCCACGTCGTTTGGGCGTCGTTTTTTAGGGGGGGCTTTCAGACAGATAACGGTTTGCTGAGAGATCTCTTAGCTGCTGCTGCTGCTGCTGCTCCTTGCTGCTGCCCCTTGCTCCTTGCTGCTGCCTCTTGCTGCTGCCCCTTGCTGCCACCCCTTGCTCTCTACTTTCATGAGTTACCAAGTGTTTCAGTGGTGTGCCATGGGGGGAAAGCATTTCTAACCCGAATATTTTCCAATCCCGGAAATGACAAAACGCAAGCTGGCGATGTGATTTTGGTTGTGTGCCTTGCTCATGACCTGCGCATTGGTTTTGGCAGTGTGCCATAGAGATTTGATGTTCAAACCGCTTTGTTTGACGTGCTCGCTGCTCTCATGAGTTACCAAGTGTTTCAATGGTGTGCCATTGGGGAAAGCATTTCTAACCAGAATATTTTCCAATCATTGGAATGACAAAATGCAAGCTGGCGATGTGATTTTGGTTGTGTGCCTTGCTCACGACCTGCACATTGGTTTTGGCAGTGTGCCATTGGGATTTGATGTTCGAACGGCCAGTGTTTGATTGTATGTGCCCATCAGCATGTATTTTTAGTAATGAGATCTTTGCCGCGGCGGTGCCAGTAGGAATTAGCCTGTTGGCATGACTTTGGCGTGACTTTTGGAAATGGCGGTGCCAGTAAGAATTCCTTGTTGGCATGACTTTGGCGTATCACTAATGGATATGGACTGGATGATTAAATCAGGATGCTGTGTATGTCATTGTTAATTGATCAGTTGCCCAGTGGCCAGTCCCGCTTTTCGGACCACAGGGTGTACAGCAAGATGTTGCAGACGCAGCACTGCCATAAGGTCAGTGAAGGCAGATGAATATGCCCGAGATGACACCAGCGGATCCTATGCAGGCGCCCTCCAGCGGCAGGTCGTAGATCCATTGGTTTGGAAGGTGGGTGCCAATATGGGTGTATCTCAAAGTAGGAAACCCCAAATATTGGATGGTCTATTTCTATCTATTTTTGTAACATCGGATGATCCACACCATATGATCCAACACGTTTCGTTTCCACCTTTGGGCTCAAGTTTTGCTTCAGCTGTTTTTAAGTGGCGGCATGGCGGCCACCGAAGCTTTCGTCGCTGCGGGACGAGTCCGAGTCGCTGCACCCAGGCCTTCGACCAGTGGAGCTGTGACCCATCCCTTGGCACCTACAGGGCCTGGGGCTGCAGCTGGTGCAGCTGCTGCCGTGGCTCTGGGCGCATGGGCTTCACAAGACCGGCGCAGCGTGGGTCGCAAGGCCAAGGTGGTGGAGCTCGCCCCATGGCCTGCTGGGAGCATCACGGTGCCAGCCCAGGTGGCGAAGCCTCCTGAGGATCTCAGGGAACTTCGGCAGAAGGCCTGGGAGGAGCTGAAGGCCTCGGGCGCGGAGGTGTGGCCCTTGCCGGGGAATGATCGACTGCTGAAAGCTGCCCGAGGGGAAGCTGTTGATAGAGCTCCCAAGTGGATGATGCGACAGGCTGGACGGTACTTGCCCGAGTACCTGGCGATGCTGAGTCACACGGACTTCTTCACAGTTTGCAAGACGCCTGAGCTGGCCTGCGAGATTACCCTGCAGCCCTTCCGACGGTATCCGAGCTTGGATTCTTTGATCATTTTCTCTGACATTTTGGTCATTCCAGTGGCTATGGGGATGAACTGCAGGATGGAACCCAAGCTTGGTCCTCAGTTCGACTTTGCATTAGAGACTCCGGAGGACATGGAGAAGTTGAACCTGGCACCTGATGTGGAGGCAACCCTTAGCTATGTCTTCGATGCAGTGTACTGGACACGGCAGCAGGTGGACAACAAGGTTCCTGTCATCGGTTTCTCAGGTGCACCATGGACCCTGATGGGTTATATGGTGGAAGGCGGTGCTGTGCGTAGCTTTGATCGCGCCAAGAAGTGGCTCTATCTATACCCCGAGGCCTCTCGTAAGTTGCTGTCCTCGCTGCGAGATATTGTGGTGGAATATTTGGTGGGCCAATTTGACTCCGGAGCTCCGTTGCTGACGGTGTTTGACACCAACTGTGGCGAGATCCCACCGAGGCTTTACGAAGAGTTCTGCGTCCCTGACCTGAAATATATTGCCACAGAGGTGAAGAAGCGACGGCCGGGTGCGTTGGTCTCCGTATTCCCCAAAGATGGTGAGATGGCTACATTTGAAGACAGCGACTTCGATGTCGTTGGAGTGAGCTGGACAACATCACCTGCGGAGGCACGAAGGAGTTGTCCCAGCAAGACATTGCAGGGCAACCTGGATCCTCATTTGCTATATGCGGACCCCGAGCAGATCCGAGAAAGAACTATCGCAATGGTCAAAGAATTTGGGGTTCCCAAGTACATCTGCAACCTGGGTCATGGCATGGTGCCGACACATCCCGTTGAGGGCCCACAAGCCTTCATGGAGGCAGTGGACAGTGTGTCCAGCGAGGACGCTCCATCGCCAGGCAACTCAGGTTGAGCGCCTGAATCGACGAACAACTGCGGATCGTTTGGTGAGCGTAAGCGGGAGCCCGGGTCAAGATTTCAGGAGATTACAAGGTCATGCAATGGTGGCTTTTGGGTACCCTCAGCATGCCAAAGAGGCAATTTCCAAGACAAAACACACTAGGTCACTAGCTCAATAGTATACAGTATAGTTTTTAATGGCTGCCAGTGACATGCAAAAGTGATTGGTCGTTGCTGGTAGGTTACATTCTATGTAGTGTGTGTCCACTGGATGGCATAGATCCCAGTGTATATCCATCCATGTTATTCACTAACCATTGCCACACCTACTATTCCTGACCATTATTGGACACCACATGTGGTCAACAGTGGGATTCAACCGTCCATGAACCACAATCATAGAAAGACAATCTATTTAGTGACTGATCAACTTTTTGCGGAACATCCATACGGTCCATATTGATAAGCTAAGCTAGCCTTCAATTCTTGCTCGAAATAGCGGGTGATTTACTTTGAATTTTCTCCACATATGAATAAAAAAGGTCGGCTTACCCACAAATGGAAACAAACGGATCATCAACCATGACGCAAACATCAATCAACCATCAATCAAAGTACTAAACTAGCCATAAACCAGCCATTCACCAAGCACTAGACTAGCCATAAACCATCCATTTACCCAGCACCAAACTAGCCATAAACCAGCCCTCAACCGCCATAAACCAGCCGGGCCTTGTTCCCCTTTTCGCATTTGTTGGACTCGCAGGTCTTTTCGCCGTGCTTTTTTGTCGAACTTTGGTGGGTCGAGCTTTACAGGTGACGGACCCCGTGTCGTGGCGGCAAGCTCCGACCCAAGGTCATAGGGTGGTTGATGCGGGTGGTGGTCAAGAAATCTACGTGGAAAATCATGGATGAACAACCCTTTCATGGTTGAAAATAAGGGTGAACAATGGTGATAAGTAATGATGTTTTTTCCCGAATGCGTAGCACGGGTTCTCGTTTCATAGTGGGGGTCTGGGGGTGGAGACGTGTTCGCTGGACGTTGCGTTTATGTTCGCAACCGACCACAACCGACCGCAACCGACCGCAAGTGTTCGCAACCGACCGCCGCCGTTCGCGGTAGGGCCGTAAGGCCCGTACCATTGGGGGAAGCGAGTGGAGGTGGTCCTTTTGCGTGGTTTTGCGTGTCCTGCAACCTCGTTTTGTCGTGACGGGCGTGGCACTTTTTCGCATCGCAGCCTGTGTCATGACGGGTCCCAAGTCCATTTTTTTGCGTGGCAGGCGCAAGGGATTGGACACCTCTCTTACTGTGCTTCGTGACTGGCATACAAAATGCATTGTAATGGCTGCGTAATTGCTACGTCCGTGTGGTTTTTGCTATTGCGCTGGCGTGCAAAACGCATTGTAATGGCTGCGTCAAGTTGACTTTTGGTGACTTACTATCCTATGAAACGCATTGTAATTGCTGCGTGACGGTGATTCTCGCTATTGCGCTGGCGTGCAAAACGCATTGTAATGGCTGCGTCAAGTTGACTTTATGTGACTTCGTGCCAAATGAAACGCAATGTAATGGCTGCGTCAGGATGATACTGGCCATTGCGCTAGCATGCAAAACGCGATGTAATGGCTGCGTCAAGATGACTCTTGCTATCGCGCCGCTGTGGAAAACGCATTGAAATGGCTCACCAAGAGTGTCTCACCAAGAGTGTCTTGCAAGAGTGTCTTACAAAGAGTGTCTCACCAAGAGT
>VSDK01011212.1:647116-670433 GCA_009767595.1 Symbiodinium kawagutii | reverse complement strand
CCAAGAGTGTCTCACCAAGAGTGTCTCACCAAGAGTGTCTCACAAAGAGTGTCCCACAAAGAGTGTCTTGCAAAGAGTGTCACACCTAGAGTGTCTCGCCAAAAGTGTGTTACAAAGAGTGTCTCACCAAGAGTGTCTTACAAAGAGTGTCTCACCAAGAGTGTCTTGCAAGAGTGTTTCTCTCAGAGTGTCTTACCAGGAGTGTCTCACCAAGAGTGTCCCACCAAGAGTGTCTTACCAAGAGTGTCTCACCAAGAGTGTCTTACACAGACTGTCTCACCGAGAGTGTCTTCCCAAGAGTGTCTTCCCAAGAGTGTCTCACCAAGAGTGTCCCACCAAGAGTGTCCCACCAAGAGTGTCTTACCAAGAGAGTCCGACCAAGAGTGTGAGCATTCGGGTTCGTGGGCTCCATCTTGTTTTCAAATCTGAAATAGGATCCAACTGTGAATGAGGGTCAATAGCCGGTTCATGATGCTGCAACACATAATGATGATATAACGGTAGAGCAGTGGTCAAGCCCCCTATGTTGGAAATCACCGACTATGGTCAAGCTGATCCAGCTGGTTGCGGTGGTGGTCACTTGGGCGGGTAGCCATCATCAAACCATCCGACCTCCTCTGAGAAGTCCATGCTGAGGCGGACTACGGGCCCCTGGTGACCTCCGGAGACTTTCATTCCGTGGTGGGGGATCGTGAGAAAGCTGTGGGGACGTCCCTGGTACTGCAACGGGTGTGCAGCCATGGTTGCCATGGTTGCAGCTGGTGGAATCGGGGCTGGATGGGATGGTTTAGTGAGAGTGCACCAGCTATGATGATTGGTGGTTTATCACAGCTGGTTCATCATAGCTGGTTGGTGGTTTCAAATGATTGAACCAGCTATGATTTAGTAACCAAGTGCACCAGGTATGGCTTCAAATATTGTGCCTTTTCCAATATACCTGGCGATGATGATTTGACGGACCATTTTTTTTCGAACAAACCAGGTGGCCATTTGTGTCTTTTTATGTAGGAGGTGGTTGTATTACCCGAAACCGCTTGCACATCGCCAGGGCACGTGCGACATTGCCAAAAGTTAGCTATCTGCTTGTGTATGAATGCTCAAAGATACCAAGATACCGCAGTTGAAGGAGGTTTGGATAGGTTCCCTTGGCCCATGTAAGACAGCATTTTAACGATTAATTTCATGGCCGGTATGCTGTTGACAGGTGGTATGTGGAGGTCATCACACAGCATCGATCCAACCTAAAGATCGCCTTGTGCTTGAGCCGTGCCCTTGCAGCTGACCTGCTGTGACTGCGTGTCATTTTCCTCTCTGTATCTATCTGCCTGAATCGATACGTGGACGTAGAACAGGCCTCGGTTTTCGTCTTCGGAACATGGGATGTGAGGCTTCTGAGTCTTTTTAACGAACATTTTGAAACATCAATGCGCATCATGTAGCGCTGTTTCAAGCCAACCTCATTGATCAGCCAAGAACAACTGCTGGGTCGGCCTGGCAGTCTCAGGTTTCGCGAGTTCGTCTTCTTTCATGAGGAATCCATCTACCCGGAGTTTGCAGTTGCTCGGCAGAAGATCATGATCTCATGGACGTCACCCAAACGATGCAAGGATGGCGGGTCCCTGTGCTATTCTATCTTATCTTTTTGGTTAGCAAAGGGTATCCGTTTCGTTTTGTTGAAGGACCCTTTGGATTTTCATTCAAACACGTTCTTGAGGCCAAGCTTGGAAAAAGTAAAGCCATATTTTCGTGGGATAAAGTTCCACCTGTGCATCTCCTGTGGGGTGAGGCGAACCAGGTATCAAAACTGGGGGAAAACTGTAAGAGCTATGGCTTGTGATGGATTCCTCAAGGAGAGGGGAGAGGGTTCACCTGGTACACATCAAGCTTTCTAGAGTAGCCGACCTGGTGGACAATCGGTGGTAGCCGACCTAAATTGGCAGTAGCCAACCTGGAATCTTTATTTTGTGGAAAAAAAGTCGGTGATGGACAGAATCCACCACGCTCGCCCACCGCTTCGACCATGGGGCAATGGCCAGATCGAATCCCAAAAGCCTGGGTGGTTTACCGACCGTGATCATCCATGACTTGACACCTTCCTCCACCTGTATGAACGCCCTGGGAGTATCGGTCCTTCCCAACGTGGCTGAGTGACTTGACAGGTTTTCTACCGCAGAGAGATGTAGCTCAACCTTGAGAGTGACCACTGCATCAATGCATCAATGGCACCTTGAGGACGCTCGGCTTCAGATCATTGGTGACCGAGGGAACTTAGCAAGGAAATCAACGGGGATGTGGCAAGGGTGAGCTGCATGATGAGCGGCGAGGGCGATCAACGACTCAAAGTTGTGGGCGAGACTGTGAATTCATTCAATATGTGGATATGGTGGTTTCTTAAAATAGGGGACCCCCCACAATGGTTGGTTTATTACTATAAATGACTAGTAATGGATGATTTACGGGCACCCCTATTTTGAGAAACACCCATATATGCCTGTGAAGTGACTGCAAATGCCACCACATCATGGCTAGGGAAACCATGGAGAACCAATCATTTTGGAGAAATTTGAGGACTCGCCGTCATACGCTTCCGTCCAGACCCACATGCCTGGTTCCTCATCCATCTCAACTTCAACCTTTCTTGGACTGTTCAACCTCAGATTTCTTACTCATCTCAGCAAAGCTCCTGCCACCCAACACCTATCCAAGGCCATGTCCACTGTGTAATCTAAGTAGTCTTGATATGGATCACTCCCAAAAGGTTGCCCTGGTTTGTTCGAACATGAGACAGCCAATCTGCGGCTGTTGTGCTTGAATTATTTTCGTTAACTTGGGCCCGCATGAGTCAAACTTGGTAACTGTTTGGGAAAATTGTATGAAACTGTATCTGGGAACTGTTTGGTGAACTGGTTATCTTATATGAACTTGAACTCACATTCCCTGTATTTGGGAACTGTTTCCCTCATTCATCGAGGTGCTGTATCAACTTGAAAGTTGGTACCGGACCCATAGAAACAGTTCCCTCCCCCAAACCATTGGACCACCCCCGGACCTGTCCTAAAATGTACGTACAAATTCTGAGCATTGGTTCAGTGTTAGGATATGTTTGGCTGGTCCATCAGCCACAGACATGATCTACTGTCACCGTAGGTTTGGGGGATGCATCAGTACGATTCAGCACGTACACTTAAGATATTCATATGGCTGTGGGTCGAAACCCTGTACCCCTGGTTCCCCCATCATTAACCATTATATTCCCTTTAAAATTGTTGGTCAATATTCCCCATTGTGGTTGGTTAATATCGACCCATAGCCATATTCGGTCATGGCCGAGTTGGGCTTCTGTATGCCCTTTAACCATCCCGAAAACTGTTTGCTTTAAGCGTGGAAAACCGTGAATTAAAGGATGCACTGTTCGCGGAGTCCAATTCCAAATTCTACAAAAGGGCACCATTCTGGGGATTGAAGGCTGGCACATCCCGCATAGTATGCCATGTTTGAGTTTTTCCAGTGAAGTTCCCTGATTTTGGATGGTTAATCATGGCTAGGGATGATGCTTAAAATGGTCAACGATGGTAAACGACGTTGTAGAATAGTGCTGATGCTGGTTTATAACGGTTGATCATGATCAGTGATGGTGCAATGATGACTAAGCATGCTTAACCATGCTTAAGAGTGGTTCATACTGGTTAGCGCTGCATAATGGCTCATGATGATTCAGAATGGTTGATGATTCATAGTGGTTTATAGTAGGTACTGATGATAGGTTGATAGCGCCTAGTGATGGTTTGTCATTCTTGATCATGGCTCGTAACGTTAATCATTCTTAAACATGGTTTCAAACCATTGTAAATTCTCAACGGTTCATAATGGCTGAAGTTATATATCCATGAGCAAACATAGTCAAGGTGAGCAATGATATTTGTCAATGATAAGTTATTATAGCAATTGTTCAATGACGCTTCATCTGGTTGGCGCTTGTAGACATTTTTGATTTTCTCTAACAAATAGTTGTTTGGTTGACTCAAATTTTCATGATGGGGTGGCTCAACCGCCAACCAGTCATTATAAGCCAATGGTTTATCATTAGTATCAACGATTCTCAATCAGTATAATCATCAGTTTATTATGAGTATCATTGATAATCAATGAACTACTGGTTTATCATTACTATCGTCCCCTGATTTATCATTCGTATCAACCATTAGTATCAACCATGTATACTAATGGCACTGCCTTCTAGCAATTGATCACCCAACTGATCAGCCGAAAGCCTCCGGCGTCAGGCCTCACTCCTTTTTTGCAGTCGAAGAGGGGTCCCTGCTGCCGTCGCTGCGATCTCGACCACTGTACAGTGGGATTCGATGGGGTGATCTTCAGCCGCTATGGTCAAGCCAGCCTGATAAACTTAATGGTTTAATAGTGGTAGATTTAAAGACCAACGGTTGATGATATTTGTGGTCGATTGTGGATTTTCAACAACCAGGGTTTGATAATCATTGACTTAAGATAACCGGTGTGAGATTCTCCTTAGCATACTCAGCTCCAGCTTGCCCAGGTGACTCGGTACTTCACTACATGATGCTTGGTATGCGACCGCAGCTGGCCCGAGAAGCTAATGACCTGGCGAGTGAGCCTGGTCCATGTGATTCACTGGCCCGCCAAAGGATGACAGCACAAATCAGAGAAGTGTACCATAGAAGCATTTCCAAGTATACAGCACAGCAGCCACAGCCATATGGCAAAGCCATAAGAGGCCACATGCATGACATATCATTTACCTTTCGTGTTCGCACTCAGAAAAGCTTGCTGATTGCCAGTGCGCTGCCCTGTGTCGCTTCGCACTGGTAGCGGAGCCATGGCGGAAGCTCGTGGCGGCTCCTTCTGGCGTGATGACGAGGTGGTTGTGGATCGCAATGGCATTCCACACTACACCGGCGCCAAAGCATCTCTCCTGCGCGAGTATCGTCGCAGGGTGCTCTTTGCCTACAACACCCTGGAAGGTGATGGTGCCGATGCGACTGCCGAAGCCCGTGATTTGGAGAAGAAGCAGAAACGCTTTGGTCTTCAGCTGCTGGAGGCTTTGCATGGCGAAGCTTGGCGCATCTGCGAGAACCTGACCACCGATGTGGAGAAGCTCAAGGCGAAGGATGGCTATAAGGTGATCTTTGCAGCTTTGCAAGCCTTGGAAAAGGCACCGATCGTCCGCAAAACGGAGGCGTTCGATCAGTTCTTTGATCACTGCACCCGTCGCCGTGGCCAACCGGTGGACGAGTACATGAGGACTCGCAAGCGCGACTGGGATGAGTTGCTGGATCTCTGTGACGGCACGACCATGTCTGAGGATTTGCGTGCCTACTTCCTCTTGAAGAACATCAATCTCAGCCGAGATGACCGGAGATCCATCTTGCTGGCCAACGCTTCGGACTACACCATCGACGGCATCGAGAAGGCCCTCCGTGTGAGTTTCTATGACATCCACGAGAAGGAGAAGCACAAGCAGCTCTGGAATGGGAAGCAGCACCAAGGACCACATCGCAAGCGTGCTTGGGCCAATGCTGCCACTGACGAGCCCTATGTGCCTGACGATGAGGAGCCTTGGGACGATGACGACTTCCCTGACGAGCATGCAGCCCTTGTGGATGAGGAGGACCTGTGGTATGAGGACGATGCTGCGTATGAGGCCGAGCAGGGTGAAGCATCAGATGATGGAGTTGATGAAGATGAAGACATCAGCCAGGCCTACGCCACCTACAAGGAGAGCCGACGAAAGCTGAAAGAAATCCAGAAGTCTCGCGGTTTCTTCAAGGGTGAGCTGACCTTCGAGGAGAGGAAGCAGGCGGTGATGAAAGAGAAGCAGCGCACGAAGTGCGCCTCCTGCGGACAAGTTGGGCATTGGGCCGGTGATGCGGTTTGCCCAAAGAGCTCGAAGGCTGGGCCGAAGAAGATCGATGCAGCACGTTCCAAAGGCAAGGGCAAGAAGGGATCCGGAAAGGGACGTTCTGGCAAGGGTGGTCGAGCTTACTTGGTTGGAGATCAGCCCCTGTACTTCAACCTCAGCATGGATGATGATGATGAAGCTGAGGGCGACCACTACGCCTACATGGTTGGACCCGGTGATGATGGTTCCAATCAGATGGAGCAGGATGAGGGCGACAATGACTATGATGCTCGACGTCGTGTTGCTCCCGCGCGTGAGGACCGCGGTTGGACACACGTTGAGGCCCCTGGTCCATCCTATGCAGCAGGCAGTGGTGCAGGTGCTCCATGGCGAGGTGAAGGCGAAGTTCACGTGCCCATGGCGGGTGAACCGATGGAAACCTTCGTGGCCATCCCCGACGAGAAGCTCACCACGCTCTATGTCCCCAAGATCGAAGATGTGAAGCCGGACAAGCCTTTTGCTGAGATGAAGCTGAAGGAGTTGCAAGCTGAATGTGCACAATGGGACCTGCAAGTGTCTGGCAACAAGCAGGTGTTGATGGATCGGCTGACTGAGTTCTTTGAGGGGAAGCCATGTCTCAAGAAAGGTCATTCCAGCCGCTATGTGAGGATCACGACGGCTACTTCCCCCAAGGACCGTGTGGTGATGATGAGAACTTCTGGAAGCGCACCATCGTCAGCCCCAAAGGATTCCACCTGGTTGCGGGCCCCCAAGACACCTCCTGCTGGCTTGGCGGCAGCGATGACTGAGGCAGAGGCGGTGCAGGGTCCCATTCTCCCAAAGGCTTTTCGACCACCTCGAGCAGTACCAGAGCCAGAACCCAAGCATGCGGCGGCAAGTCGCATATTTCGCGACCCCAGGACAGGTTTGCTCCTTGAGCCAGGCATGCAATTGGGAAAGGTGGTTGAGGGCAGCTCTTGTCCTCGTTGCAGCAGTCTCATGGTGTTGCGCACGTCAAGCAATGATGGAGGCTACTTCCTCGGGTGCTCCCGTTTTGCCAAGGAAGATTGCGATGGCATTCGACGATATGAGGACGTGGTGCAACCTGGAGGCGGGAGGTCTGGATACAGGCCATCCTGAGCTGCGCCTTGGGAGCATGGAAGAAGTGTCACCGTCGGATGTTCACTATGCTTTTATGGTGGCACCCGATGAGCATGAGCCGAATTCAACCTTTGATGAGCCCAAGAATGAGGCGAACACCAAGAATTCAAGTTCAGTTTCACATGATGGAGGTCACCATTTTGGGCCTCAGACTGGTCGAGTGGATGAATCAAAGCTATGCCTACTCGACAGTGCTTGCACCTCATGCATGCACAGCCGCAAGTGGAGAGAAGCCTATGAGAAGTCCTTGCCCGAAGGGTACCTTTGCAAGCAGACCGACAACACCAAGGTCTTCCACTTTGCCAATGGTTCAAGTACCGGGGCAAAGGTACCAGTGTGGGAGATTCCCATCTTTCTTGGCGGGCACCTTGGCATGATTCACAGCGCAGAGGTGCCGGATGGTAGCACACCCCTTTTGCTATCCATACCAGCCATGACAGCCTTGGACATGGTGATCCACTTGCAGGCGATGAAGGTCCAAGTGAAGAAGCTCGGGATTGAGTTGCCTCTGTTGAGAACGACAACTCGGCACTTAGCCCTATCCATTGCCTATGATCCGGAAGCCGACCCGATCACTGCTCAACCAGGGCAAGACGAACCGATCATCAAGTCTGAGAAGCACGACTTGTGGGTCTACTTTGTGGAAGAGGCCAACCAGATTCTTCTTTCAGGCACAGCTCTCTTAGCTGATGATGTCTCCGAGATGGCACCCCCTCTGAATTCTTCAAGCGGTCCCATCCTCGGTGAGCGTGGAGTTCGTGCGGGTGATAGCACGGGAGAGCTGAGCGAAAGAAGAAAGAATGAGCTATCTGAAGTGGCTTTGAAAGTTGGTCTAGAGGATCGAAGGGCATGGATAGCTTTGAAGAGGAGTTACTGTTTGGCCGAGCAATGGGCCACTCGAAGCTTCTCCAACACTGTGTTGTTCGAGCCGTTTGGAGGTTCCTTTGGCATCACCCGTTGCGGAGCTTTTCACTTTGGTTGGACCAATAGCCAGCCTTTAGATCTGCTTGATGGGTATGATCTTCTGACCCGAGAAGGTCAAGGTTTGCTCTTTCAAGTGCTGGATGAGCACGACCCCTACCTGGTGATCATAGCGTTCCCATGCAAGCTTTGGTCTCTTTTGACCAACATGAACAAGCTGACGGACTGGGAGCACTTGCGGGACACCGTGGGTAAGAGGGTGCTGTGGTTGGTCGTTCGAATCTGCCGAGTTCAGCATGCGAAGGGCAGATACTTCTTGGTGGAGAACCCGGCGACAAGTTTGGCCTGGATCTTCGATCAGATTCTGGCACAGCTGCTACGTTTAGATGGCGTCAAGTATGTCATTGGTGATCAATGCAGCTATGGGAAAGTTGACCGGGAGACCAAGAAGCCCATCAAGAAACCAACCGGTTGGCTCAGCAACAATGAGGTGGTGATCAATGCTGTGGGCAAACGGTGCAAATGTGTTTGGGGGTCACATCAAGTGGTCCTCGGAAGCAACAAGTATGGTAGGCGTTCTGAACAAGCTGCAGCCTATCCCCCGGCTTTGTGCAAAGCTATCTGCGAAGCCGTGTTGAGGAGCATGAAGTTGGACTACGCTGCTGACATGAGCTCCGGTTTGGAGCAACCATCCAAGGCCTTTCCGGTCTTTGACGATGATGATCTGACGTTGGAGCAGGCCGATGAACAGGAGAAGGAGATGGTCAAAGATGAGTGGAGGTTTGAGTCTCCAGATCGTTTGTTCAGAACCCATTTGACTCCTCGAAGGCAACTCTTTGTCCCTTCGGCGGCCACTTCACCACCAGTTCCCTTGAAGCGGTTCCTTCGTGGACGTCGGACTTTGGTGAAGTACATGGATGAGCCCAAGAGTGAAGTCATCGATGACGATTGGGTGAATGAGAAGGTGAAGTCCATGACTGGCATGTGGATGGGACAAACGGAGTTTCGCCTGGCCCCTGAGGAAGTCAAAGAGGATGATGCTGAGGTGGGCGTAGAAGCAGATGCTGAGGAGGAAGTTCCTTTGCATGAAGTTCCTCCAACTCCAGCCCCTGGCGTTCCTGCCCCAGCAACGCCTGGCACTGGCCCTTTGACCCGAAAAGGCCGAGCTCGAACCCGTCATCTTCAACGAGGCTACTGGAGTGAAGTCACAGCTGAAGATGTTTTGGACCTCTTGAAGAGGACGGCGGACTTTGTCAAGGAGCAGGCACCGGGTGAATGGTTAGTCCTTGACCCCAAGTCTGACATCGGTCGGGATTGGCGAGGAATGGAATCGTCCGAGGCCGAAGTCAAGCTGATGCTCTGTTCCCTGCGAGCTCGAAGAATGAAGAATCCTCAGCCTCATGGTGGTCCAGCTGAACTTCCAGTACGGAAGTCCTACATCCTCTTGGAGGATGGCCGTGGTCTTTGCACTGACTTTGAAGACTGGCCACAGATGGCACCTGCTTCTCAGGTGAGACCTTTGCCGAGTTCCAGAAGGGAGCTCTACATGGTGCTGTATGGCCAGCTGGTTGGAGGAGAAGTCATTGCAGCAGAGCCTGACATCGACAAGCTGGCTGAGCGCGAGATGGAGCGTGGAAGGAAGTGGGATGCACTTCCTGGAGAGCTGAAGTTAGCCATCAAGCGGGTGCATATCAACTTGGGCCATGCTGACACCGTTTCGATGTTGAAAGCTTTGAGGTTGTCGAGAGCATCGGTCTCAGCCCTCAAGGCCTGCCGCCTGTTTCGATGCCCCGATTGCCCTAAGCTCAAAGAACCACACCTGCCTCGTCCTAGCAAACTGCCCATCGCTGAGGAGTTCAACGTGCATGTCGGTGTCGACATCATTGAGGAGGCGGATAGCACTGGACAAAAGTGGACTTGGCTGAATGTTCTTTGCCAAGGGACAACCTTTCAACTTTGCCTCTTGCTGGGGGAGACGCACAAGAATCCCAGTGGACAAGCAGTGCTCGATCTCTTCAACCAAGATTGGACATCTTGGGCAGGCTTTCCTGAGGAAGGTTTGATCACGGATAGAGGCAAGTACTTTCTGGCTTTGTTTGCAGATGAGCTAGCTGATCATGGATGCAAGTTCACCTCTGCCGCCAAAGCCAGCCCTTGGCAGATTGGCCAAGTTGAACGACATGGTGGAGTTTGGAAATCGACCTTCCGTCGCATGGCATGGGCACAGCAGGTGAGTGGTCGCAGTGAAGTTCTACAAGCGACATCGGCCGTGAATTGGGCAAAGAACAGCCTCGCAAGACGCAGTGGCTTCAGCCCAAGCCAGTGGGTTTTAGGCAAGGACATTCGTCTTCCGGCATCCTTGGTGGACGACAGCGAGGTCACTCGCATTGGTTGCCAAGCTTTGGCAGCAACTCCTGAGACAAGGTTCCACCGCACCAATCAGTTGAGGATGGCTGCCCGGGAAGCGTTTGTGGCTGCTTCGAACTCAGATGCGATTCGTCGTGCAGAGCTTCGTCAAATCAGACCACATCGCGGACCTTGGAAGCCCGGCATGTACTGCTTTTACTACGATGGTGCCAACAAGGAGCCGGGGCCCAACAACTGGAGGGGGATAGCTAGGGTGATTGGAAGTGAAGGAAGCCACACCATCTGGATCACACATCGTGGCCTTTTGCTTGCTGTTAGCCCTGAGCACCTTGCCAAAGCCTTTGATGAAGATGTTTCGCAGTGGTCAACGGTGAGCAAGGAGCGAGAGCTCATGGATGCCAATCCTGCTGCTGGGGGTACAGGATTCATAGACCTGCGGAAGGCCCCTCTGCCTGAAGTCTTCAAGGCAAAGCCCAATGAAGAGATTGAAGATGAGAAGCCTTTTGAAGCACCTCCTGATGAAGAGATGCCACGCACTGAAGATGCCGCCCTTGAGGACAAGGCTGAGAGATGATTTGAGTTCGTCTTCAACTTCAATGGCGAGGATGCATCTCGAATCAGAGATAGATCGGAAGAGGAGTCTGAAGAGCTATGATTTCTTTTCCAGGAAGCAAAAGCAACGGACTGAAGCAAAAGCTGCCCCTCCTCCGAAACCTGAGGAGATCCCAGTCGGCGATGAGTTCGATCCGGAGTTGAACGATTACCGGACGAAGCCTTCAAGACAGCTGAGCCCTTTCGTTGAGGACCCAGGGGAGGAAGCTGCAGAGAGGGAGGCTAAGAGGCTGCGTGTCATTGAGGAGGAATCGGGACAGTTTGTCCAGGATGTTGTGCATGAGCACTCCATTGCCTACATGGCGGTTGACTCTCCGAAGTTCTTGGTTCAAGAAGCTTGTGCACACTATGCTTCACATGAATGCGGGTATCAAGCCCATGGAGTTAGCCAGTCACAATTCCTCTTCGGTGTCAAACGAAATGACTTCCAAGAGCGCTACATGTCCTTGGACGACACAGCCTTCCAAGCCCAAGCCGCTGGTGGAAAGAAGAAGGGCAGAAAAGAAATCCGGTTGCAAGAGTTGACTGAGGAGCAACGCCTGCTGTTCACCGCCGCTGATGGTGCTGATGCCAAAGAATGGCGTGCATGGCTTGACAAAGAGGCGTGTGAAGTGATGAGCCTCGAGAAGTCAGAGCACATCATGGAGAACAAGCGCGACTTGGTTATCCCCACAAGGTGGGTGCGCACAAACAAATCCGATGGCATCATTGGAGCTCCATATCAAGCGAAATCGCGGCTGGTGGTGCAGGGCTTTAAAGATAAGGCCCTAGGCCATTACAGGCGGGATGCTCCAACAGCCTCAGCCATTGCGGAGTCGATTTGCCTGGCAGTCTGCGCTTTCTATGGCTTCACCCTTTTGGCGAAGGACATCAAGAATGCGTACTTCAGTGGAAAGATCGTCGAGAGAGAGATCTACATGTCACAGCCAAAGGGTGGACTACCAGGACTTCAACCCCGGCAATTGCTGAAGGCGAAGAAGGCCATCTATGGTTTTGCTGAAGCGGCTCGTATGTTTTGGCTGGCACTTCGAGAGCATCTACTCAATGATGGATGGGTGGAAAGCAGGTTGGAGCCAGCACTCTTCTATCTTCGGCGAGATGGACGTTTAGATGGCATTTTGGTCACCCACGTGGATGATATCGAGGGTGGTTTGCGTCCTGAGTTGATTGAGAAGGGCATTGGCTTCGAGAAGTCCAGCAAAGCTTTGGAGTTCGCCACCAACCACTACAAGGATTTCATCTTCCGAGGAAGAGAAGTTCGCCAAGGAGATGATGGGCACATTGATGTCTCCATGAAGAACTATTCGCTGTCCATGAAGCAGATCAAGATTGACAAGCAGCGCAAGAAGCAACTGGCAGCACCACTCACTGCTGCTGAGATGGAGACGCTTCAAAGTGGAGCAGGCGAACTGGGTTGGGTGGCTCGACAACTTCGTTGTGACCTTGCCTATGAGAACGGGGTCATCCAAAGATGCAAACATGAAGCTTGCGTTGCCGACTTGGTGAAGCTGCGGCAGTACATTGGCTTAGCTCGACGAGGTGCAGGACACCGCCTTCGTTTCTGGAGCGATGTGAACTTGGATGATGCGGTCATCATCATGATGGCAGACAGTGGCCATGCTAATGGCACTCCAGAGAACAACGAGCTGACCAGATATCGGTCAGTCGGTGGCTATTTCGTCCTGGTGGCCAACAAGGAGATCCTTGAGGGCAAGGAAGCCAGATGCAACGTTTTGGCGTTCAACAGCGGTATGACTAAAAGAGTGTGCAGAAGCACCCTCGCAGCCGAAGCCAGTCACCTTGCTGAAGCAGTTGAAACAGGGGACTGGGTGATCGTTTTGCTGGAGGAGGCACTTCGAGGAGACCTAGACCTAAGAAACTGGCAAGAGGTGATTGAGAGGAGGCAACGTGCTTATGTGACAGATGCACGTTCAGTCTTTGACTACTTGCAGAAGGACGCCACGAGCACATCCACCGACAAGCGGATGGCGATAGAAGGGGCACTGTTGAGAGAGACAGTGAGGAAGCCCGGAGCCTTTGTGAAGTGGATCGACGGCTTGCAGAACTTTGCCGACGTCCTGACAAAGGCCAATGCTAGCAAAGATGTGCTGAAGAAGTTTCTGAAGGATGGTTTGCTAAGCCTGGTGCAGACCGAAGAGAACAAGCAGTTGAAGGAACAGAAGCGGGCCGAGAGGTCCAAGAGAAATCAGAAGAAGAAGGATGATCCTTCGGCGAAGGAAGCGAAGAGTCAGCAAAGACGGCAGCAACGGGCGTCAGAAGTTGAAGCCGAAGCTATCCAAAGCGAGGAGAGCAATACCTGATCAAGCTTTGAGCTGAAGAAGAAAGAATGAGTGTGAGATTCTCCTTAGCATACTCAGCTCCAGCTTGCCCAGGTGACTCGGTACTTCACTACATGATGCTTGGTATGCGACCGCAGCTGGCCCGAGAAGCTAATGACCTGGCGAGTGAGCCTGGTCCATGTGATTCACTGGCCCGCCAAAGGATGACAGCGCAAATCAGAGAAGTGTACCATAGAAGCATTTCCAAGTATACAGCACAGCAGCCACAGCCATATGGCAAAGCCATAAGAGGCCACATGCATGACATATCATTTACCTTTCGTGTTCGCACTCAGAAAAGCTTGCTGATTGCCAGTGCGCTGCCCTGTGTCGCTTCGCAACCGGTGATTGACTGTCTCATGCTGAATACTGTAGTGGTTCTTGATTGTCCATCATGGTTGATGAAAACCAACAATATTGAGGATATGCCACTAGTTCATAGTATATGAATGGTCAACCAAACACAACAGATGCTGAACACAATAACGCCAACAGCAGATACCTATCGCCCAGCAACTGATATCGATCATTGACCGCATTTTCATGGTGTATTCCCTTGGATTGCTGGGATACCGCCCAGAGAATATTGGCCAACAAGATTGACCCATATTTAAAAACCAACAATTGTCATTGTATTTCCCTGGGATTGATGCTGGTAATGATTGATTATTTCCTTGTTTGTGATTGTAATAGTAACAGCCACAAATTTCTCTATGCTGTTAATATCCCTCACTAACCTGGGATTGCTGGTCAGTAGCTATTGGTTCAACCAACGGTAGGCTATCGATGATCGAGTAGCTCACCAGCTGATGGAATCAACAATGTCAATCCAAACATTTCCAACCACACTACTAACCACAACTACTAACCACAACTACTAATCACACAAATGTTTACCCAGGATCAAGCTACACCCCAGTTGGATGAAGTGATGAAGCTCCCCTTGTGTTTCTCCTTCCGTTTGAAGCACCTATTGTTCGATTGGAGCTGCTGATCATGTTTGAATCCCTTGCAGAGATCTGCCTTTGGAACCTGTACGCGCCGGCATGTCAAAAGGTTGCCGCAGTCGGGGGGGTTCGGTGTCATGGGGACATTTCAGAAAGCAACCCAGATCAGCAAGGGTTGCAATAAGGGGGTTCATCAATAAGTTATTTAGAAAGCAACAACCCTTGATATTAGAAAGCAACCCTGTTCACAACAAGGGTTGCTGATGATCGACCAAAAGGGGGTTGTCAGCCCCCAAGACAAATTTGGGTTCAGGGCCTGTAGAGCAACCATTCGAAATCAGCACTGATGATGGCTGATGATGGCCATAGCGCTTCATGGGTTGAGACACCATCCCGCAAACAACCTTGGTCATAGGTATCCCCTTGGGACCTTTCCTCAACACCTGGGGTTCCGGTGCACGGTGAGAATTCGACCACTGGGTGTCCGCAATCCCTTGCAAAGGCTGTTCCAATCTGTGTTCCGTTCAACTCCTATGGATACAACTTGTGTAGAGTAGACACCTTGTGGAGGGTACACATTCGTACGCACAGTTCGCCTCTGATCTTGAAGTTGTAAGAGAATCCACGTGTCGAAGGTCTTAATGGTAGATCCTTGTTGATTGAAAACCACAACAGTTAAACCATAGATAGGTGGTGATTGAAAATCACCTATAGGGGAGGGTTTCTCGATCGATGGATCTCCCATGATTTCGTTCCACAAAGTGTTGGAACTGGGAACATCTTGCAGACAAGAAGGGGTTCTAGTACGACCTCGGTATCCTTTTTCAGGTAGTGAAGCAAAAACAGGCCTTAAAATCTGTAGTGATCATAGTACTGAATGGAGCAGGTATGGGTATCCCAAATCAGTTTACCAAAGAGATGCAAAAGGACTCGAAGCCTGTCATTTTTTATGGAGCACTAAGCAAGTTGAGGTGTTGATGATTTGCACATCCACAGCCAAATGCGCCAGACTTGAAGTGTGATACTCCAAAAGGATTAAGTCTATTCCCTGAATTCTTTGGGAATGTAACTGCATGGATCTTGGAATGCAAATCCATCGGTGATTCTCGTCCCAACCAGGCTCGAGGCTTCCACAACAATCGCTTCGATGAGGAGGCAGGAGGATGGTGGGTACGGTGAGCTGCTGTCAATTTCAACAGTTCGCCGTGTTACTAGCTACTGAGTGGTACCCCCGAGTTAGTCAACTTAGGTTATAACTACTAGGGTAATTGCTAGTTAGGGTAGATATAACATGATATAACTACACTTAGGTGGATTATAGACCAACCAATAACTAGGGGGGGTACCATTCTTAAAACCATAATGAACTTGTTAATGAACACATGAATGGCTAAAGCTGTTAATTCTAAATGGTTGATATTGTAGTGGTTGATTATCACCAGGTTGACATTGCGGTAATTTTCATGGAGGTGGGGGATGGCCACGACTCGTAGAAATCATAATCTGCCTGCTATACCGTGATGGATCCAGTCATCGAACGAAGAGCTATCAGATCTATGAGGTGTGCAACGGATTTTCATCCAAGATGACCAACCTATCGGTACAACCTTTCAATTTTGAGGGGCGGACCCCAACCTGAGACAACAAAAGTGGTGGACCCTGGGCATATTGTGATGGATGGGCATCCGCTCTGACATCGATTGACCGACCTCAAGAGAGGACACTAACATGCGGATATGGTGGTGCGTGGGTCTGTGAGATTCCGCAGGCCTTAGCAGTAGATCGATAAGTATGGGGATGCATCCAATACACAGTAAGGCAACTATGGTGATGATGATGATGACGATGATGATGACGATGATGATGATGATGATGATGATGATGGTGGTCCCTGCTAAATGGGGAAGGATTCCGAACTCAGGCCCCTCTTCACAAGCTCCAGGTAGTCTTGCTGTCAAGTGGATTCGCTAGATCTTCAGATGGGTCGTCCAGAACATGCTTTCCAACGCGGTACATGCTAGGTATATTTTAATGCCCAAGTTGACTCAGGGTATATTTTCTTTCACTGGCGTAGTCCCAAAACCACAGAGCCTTCCCCTCGAGTTGTGAGATACTATGACCTGTTTGGAGGTTGGTGGGTATTCATGATGATGATTCATGGATATTCCCCATTTGACTAACCAGCCCAATTTGTTTCTGGCAATGATGAATTGAGCAGTGTCATCACCCTGGTGGCTCATTGTGGAGTTTGTGGTTTTACTGGACGCTTTTTGTTTACCATGATCGCTTGCTTATCAAACAGGTTGATGGTGGCAGTAGGTAATCATGTTTTTTCTTAACTGCTAACAAAGGTCCAAATATGGTCAATGGCAATGGTCGATGGTTCACCATTATCAACTGTCAAATATGGTTGATAGGAATACCAATTACCTTGAGTTATGGTTTCAACCATAGTCAATCACTTGTCATGATACTTGGAAATGATATTTTTTCTATGTCATGGGTAGCTATGGTTTAACTACAGTTCAATTGTGGTTCAACTATGGCTAATACCCAATGTTGCATAGTTGAATTCATGGCTACACATCAACCTATATCAGCTAATTATGGCTAATAACCTCAGCTATGATTCAACTATGCTTAGTGATTCTGGTTGATAGTGGCCAACAACGAGTACCCTGTGGTAACCCGTTTGCGTGCGAAGCACTGATGGCAGGCGGCCGCTCAGCAGGATAGAGAGGCAAAGCGCCAGGATGGTGCCGTGTTGTCCACAAGCGAAAACGGGGTTGATCAATCTGTGATTGATGGTGATTGATCACCCTGTTTTTGCTGGTTGATTACTGGTTGATCAAATTATTGCTGGTTGATTGATGGTTGATTACTGGTTGATTACTGGTTGATTAATTGTTAATTGTTGCTGAATGGTTGAGTAATTGTTGATTATATAATGTTTGATTAATGGTTGATTGATGGTTGATTACTGTTGATTACTTCAGGTCGATTCATGGATCATCAATGGTTCGTCAATGGTTGATCAACGGTCGATTCATGGTTGACCAATGGTCGATTACTGTTGATTAATGGTTGATAACTGTTTCATTAGTTGTAACACTGGTTCAATCTTGGTTGATGTTGCTTCGTGATTTTGAAAACATGCTCGATCATGTAAAGATAAGCTGATCATGGTGAATGATATGTCCACTATTAGGTATCACCAACCGTCATTCACTACCATTAGCCACTATAGATGGACCATGATTTTCCATCATTGATCGTTCACCACAATGAATCGCCATTTTTGTTAGGAACCACTATTAGCCATTACTATCCTGTCAAGCATTAGTAACCAAAGCAACAAGCTTTTGTCTTGCTTGCCTGCATTTTAAAAAAGTGAGCCATTGTTAGCCATTCACCATCCCTAACCACTATTTGCCGTTATTACTACCATGATGATGAAGCACTACTACCCGCGATTCTGCATTATCAACTGTCAGTTCACCATTAGTCAACCCATCTTTGACCAGCCATTAATTACTGCTACCGTTTGTAATCACTATGTTCCATTCCGAACCACTATGAGCCATCATTACTTCCATCATGATTATTCGTCAAAGAACCATGGCTACTACAAGTGCCAATCATTAACCATTGTTACAACCATTCATCATCAAGCGAACCAGTATAACCGCCCATGATCAAGCCGCAAAACACCACAGTCATAGCATGCTACAACCATCAATTCACCCCGATTCCCACGGTGAACCCACCACCGAACCGCCACCGCGATTCCGAACCGCTGCCCCGCGCTGCCCGGCGCTGCCAACCGCGCTGCCCGGCGCTGCGGCAACCGTTCGAAGCACGGTGAACCCACCGTTGCCCAGGCAGCTGAGGACATCATCCGCTTTTGGTGTGAGGAGTTGACCACGGAGGACTGGTGCCTTGGTGGCGCTTCGTTGATGTCGCGGCTGAGGCTTTGAAGAACGGGAGAGGAATGGATTCCAGGATGGTTAAATGATGGTTAAATGATGGTTAAGAAGGGTTTGATAATGGTTTAATGATGGTTCAGTAAAGGTTGATAAAGTGGTTAATAGTCGTGAGGTGAATGGTTTATTGGTAACAAATGGGTTGATATAATTAGCCTGATTGATACAGTTCATGTTCGACAATGGATATTGATGATTCGTAAAGTCGGCAAACTCACAGTAAATAGCAACTCAAAAGAACTTGCACATGGTTGATAGTGGTGAACACAGGCTGCTGATATTTAAACATGCTTTGGGACGAACTGTCACAGTCAACCATGATTTCCAGTACTGGTTAATCATGGCTGGCACTTAGGCTTCGCTACTGAGCAATGCTTAACCATTGTGAGCCATTACTAACCATGGCTTCAAGATCTTTACTCCATGGTCATCTACATGGCCACCGGATTGCGGTTTTCATTTGAGTGAGCCTACGGTTGTCAAGGAGCATATTAGAAGGAATGTGAATCCTGGCTGGTGGTTTGGAGGGATCTAAGGAGATACCAGGAGTCGCCTAGCCAAATGGTAGTCATCATAGGAATGGATATTCAATTTTTTTATTCATTTATTGGGAATGTCTGTCTATTTAATGAGTCTGTCCATGTTGGACGAGTCTAGCATGATTGGGAACAAATCAAACTAGTTTCAATTGTCTGTCAACGGACCAACCCTCAGATTCAAGATATTTTGAATCAAAAGATCAGCTAGTTTCTTGTTGTTTGTGCTTGTCAGTTTTCTTCCTACTCTGCAAAATATCATGAACCAAGCGTTGAGCATTTCTTTTATTTGTTACAAACACGTGAGTTTCCCCTCCCACCCCCACACACGGTACATGGGCAACTTGGCTTTCCATTTCCATACTACACATGGATGCGTCCATGACTCGTATAGCCGCCCCCGGGCATGCCATGGGGTTTTCTTGGGCGCGGACAGCGCAAAAAAGCGCCGAGGTTCCGACAGAGTCACATCCTGGATGACCGCATTCGTAAGGAGTTTGGAGTGGCTCAGACGCCAGCGTGAGGCAACGGTATCTAAAGGCTTGGTCATGGTTGTTACAGTAGTGGTCAGTAGTGGTTGATGAACGTTAATGATTCACGATGGTTGGTAAGGGTGAATAGTGGTTAATTAATCATAGTTGTTAGTCAAGAACAATGGCTAGTAGCAAGCGTGGTTGCTAGCGGAGAACAGTGGTTGACAACGACTAATGAGAGATCCCAACCAGAAGGCCATTATTCAAAGATGGTTGATTGCTATGGTTGCACACTACAGTGCCATAACTCTTACTTAGTTGCTATAAACTTGGTTGATTACTTGCTGTAGGTGGTTGAGGGCAGCCATCAACTGCTCGTTGTTGCCATGGTCTGGACCATATTCCGTGGGACCAAGTTCCAAAGAGCTAGTTGAGAGGCAAGACCAATGATGGTAACAGTGGTAAAATGATAAGAGAGCTACATTGGCTAGCGATCTCAAAGAAGGGTCGCATTTGTTGACGTCAATCCAAACCTTCCATTGACATTTTCTATGCCAATTGCGTTGCGACAGACAGAATTGTATGCTGTACTCTCTGGCAAACTAACCTGGAAGCTGAAAATCACCCTTTTTATTGGTAAAGGATTGTAAATAGTTGATTATTTTCTACTTCCATGTTAGTTTGCCGGAGTGTAGTCAATATGGCTTTATGGGTTCTCACGTGTATTCACCATCAATACGGGACCGGGCAATCCGGTGGCTTCATACCAGCTGGGTTTTCCCTTAAAAATTGGGGACTGTTCAGGCTAGCCAGAGGGTAGTCATTCTGGGTAGATGACTGTGCTGGGGCCATGCTCCAGTATTGGGACTTGGTGGAATCCCATTTCACCAAGCATGGTCGACCTCCAAGAATCACCATGGTGCAGCTAAGATTGTCACTCGCGATGAATTCCTGGAACGCAGGGAGGTTTGTGACCACTCGATGAAGCGCGAGAACCATGTCTTACAGTTTGTCTACAGTTTGATTCGCAGATTTTTCGTTCATCTCACGAAGTTTGCAGAACCACCTCTTTGGTGGAAGAGTTTTACCAGCTGTTAGTGATACCTATACCCCTACAGCCCTTTCTTCTGCAAGTGGAGCAGCAAAACCAAGTGTTACCCCGCGGTTGGTGTCAGGGATGTGCGCTTCCCAGGGGCTGCATGCTCGCGCGGCGGGCGGAGAACTGGCCGGCTGGGCGCATGAGAAGGTGAGCTGCAGCTGGGGGCAGGGCTAGTGGGGTACGCTGGAGACGTTTGGTAGAGTGAATGTATGCATATGGCTATGAGTCAAGGCTTTAACCAACTAATAGTCAACTAGTTAATGGTTAATAGTATAAGGGATGGTAACTAACAATAGTAGGGGGGAGATACCAGCCATATATGGCTATGAGTCAATATTAACCAACCAATAGTAGCGGATAATCACAATAAAAGGGAAACATTGGTTCTTGATAGGCGAACCAAGGGTACGGGGTTGTGACCCACTGCCATATTTGTATGTGATGGTTAGCCAAAAGGTCCCTGTAATTGAGCATTTTATATCAAATCGCCTTTTATGTCAGGAATCATCATCTCACGAACGTTGTCTTGTAGTTTCGCGGAATTCATATTTTTGGGGCAAAAGATTCGCGAAGGTATTCCGTTCTCAGGTAAAATTCCCGAGTTTGTGCACTGTTTTTGGCGAAAATCTGACGAAAGTTCACGAAGGATCTGCCAAAGATGAAACCTTCCAGACCAGCAGCCCATCGAGATCAAAACAAGATCTGATGGTTCCCAGTTTTGTTTTAGCATACAGATTAGCATTCGGGTAAGGCAAAGCATACTACCAAAGGTGGTCCACATGTTCCTCCGCAGCTCGCAAAGGTACATTTGTATTTTGCCAAGGTGGCCGTTTTGGTATAAATGATTTTGGGACACGCGTAAAATTACATGTATATATAATATACATGTGTATATATATATATACACCAATTTATATACATACACATAAGTTTATAAATACACGCAGTTGTTTGGTATGGCTGTGAGATGGTTATGCTCCTAATATCTCACAACAGATGATCATGTTCAATCTTTGGCACATGACTGATCATGACTGTGAACATGTACACGTGGCTAAGATGCTGATCAAACTTCCAACCATAGCTGTGGATCATTTCCAAGCTGTGGGGGGGCACCACGTTCCAGTCATGGGCGCCTTCTATGCTGAGACATGCTGGCTTGGAGGACACTTGTCTGGCCCTGGTCATCATCTTGGACCAGTTCTCTCGCAGCTTGTGCGCTGCAGGGGGTGGCGGTGTTCCCGTGCGTTTAGAGCTGGATGTTGAGTCGTTGAGGTTCAAACCAGGCACTTCTGGCTGTTCACAGCTCCCAAATGCACAGGTGCTCACTGTCAAAACGATCATTTTTGTTAGAAAGATTCACCAAAATAAGGGTACCCGGTACCCCTAAATCATCCTATAGATTAGTCATTGTAGCAGTAAACCAAGCATTTTGGGGGGTCCCCTATTTTAAGAACCCCCCATATCGTTCACCATATGATTTGTTGATATTTGTTGATGAAAAACCATGGATTTGTTGCTCATTTCTGCTTATTAAAAGATGATTTGTTGCAAACATTCACCATAAAGTGGTCATTATCAACCACCAACCAGTTATAACACCCCTAAAGTGGTCATTATTGTTCACCATATGATTTGTTGATATTTGTTGATTAGAAACCATTTTGTTGGAAAGATTCACCATATTGTTCACCATTCCAACAACGTTCACACCATATTCACCATTTTCGTTGCCCATTTCTTGTTCACCAATCCTCAGTCCAGGTACCGCGGCAGCACCAGCGCCTTTGCCTGCGACGCTGCGGCGCGTGCAGCGGCCAACATGGCCATCATGCGGGGAGATGACAAGTGGGGCTCCTGGAGCGGTGGAGGGAAGGGCGAGCGTTAGAACTGTTTGGCTAGTGAGATGATGGATGAGATGGTTAGAAGAACTGCATATATGTAGATGGATGGATGGATGGATGGATAGACATAGACAGATAGATTTGTCAACAAAAGTTCGGAGTGGTTCACATCCCCACAGCTTGAATAAAAAGCTGAGCATGGCTTTGGGATTGGAGAACGGCAGTTCGGGGAAGCCCCTGACGCACAGCCATATGTGCTTCTATCGTATCGGCTCCCCAGGAAAGTGATCAGGATCTGGCCCTCCCAGTTGAAACAGCCAGCTGTGATGTCCAACACCTTGACAATGAATCATGTTCACCAACGGTCCCTAACACCAATTACATCCAATCACCAGATGTTGGTGCTGGCATGAGTAAGGTGCGGTTATGAACCACTGCCTGATCCACCAATATGCTCGATGGAACAAATTGGGCGGGTGCACGCAGTGCAAGGTCCCCCCAAATCAGCTACCAACAACGCAGATACTGACCCTGGCCGACCGAGTCACCAATCATCGTTACTAGGTGACATGCCACATGATCATGATTCACCTTGGTCCAACCATGGCGAAATCACAATGGCTTCAACCACTACGTGTTTCATCAAACAGGATAAAGCCTTACTAAACCCAGGATCTAGCATCGGTTGATGCAGTTTTCAACCTGTAGTTGATACCAGGATTAAGCATCAGTCTGAAGCAGGAACGGGGCCGGGCTGACCCTTACCAACCTTTACTAAATATCACAAAGCCTTACACACCATCACCATCAAGCCTTGCCAAGCCTTATTCTCTTGAAAAGATCCATACTAACCCATACAAACTAACCCTTACCACTCAACCCTTACAAATTAACCATTACTAACCCTAAGTAACCCATACCAACCCATACCAACCCTTACCAACCCTTACTAAGCCTTACCAACCCTTACCAACCTTTCCTCGTCGCAACTACAAGCCGCACCACCATGGGCTCGCCATGGCCGTGGCCGCTCCCAAGGACCTGGCAGCCGGGGCCCAAGCGATGGGCGTTGTATCTGCCTTTCATGCACTCCGATGACCTGCAGGACCGGCCTTGGAAGCAAAAATCTTGGGCGGGCTGGGTGGGCTGGGTGGGCT